>CANXYC011005214.1:0-16717 GCA_948193065.1 Aleurites moluccanus | reverse complement strand
TGAGGGAGCTAGCCGAGAAGATCAAGCTTCTTGACCTTTTCATCCAAGAAGCTTTCATTGTAAATCTTTTGTTATATGATTATGTATAATTATTGAATGGTATTATGACTCAATATGTAATGGAAGCATATTCTAGAGCTCCGTAGTTAGTCATTACAGGATGATAATATTTTGATGTACGAATGGTTATCTTTTGGGTAAATCTTGTTCCTTAGTGATGTGAAATGCATCTTTTGATCAGTAAGGAACAAGAGAATATTATTACGAAATAGTATAGTAAAGAAATGAATTATGCTTGAATGGATTATGATATGTATTAGTATGATATTATATTGGATATAAATGTATATAAGATTCAGGATATGAGAGTTCTATGGGTTTATGGTGGCCTTAAGCCTACCCTTGCCCTAGGACCATCGCACCACTGGAGTTGGGGGTATGACACCAAATGTCAAACTCATGCTTATAGTAAGAAAGATAATTAGCCAATGATAGATATGGGTTTATGGTGGCCTTAAGCCTACCCTTGCCCTAGGACCGTCGCACCACTAGAGTTGGGGGTGTGACACCAAATGTCAAACTCATGCTTATAGTAAGAAAGATAATTAGCCAATGATAGAACAAGTAAGATTAGGTAACATGTCTCGAAGAAAGGTTCAAATATAATCAATACGCCAATAGAATATGTAACATGTAAATATAACAGATAATGGGCATTGATCGCATGTTTAACAAATATTATAATCATATGGAATACATAAGGTGGATCAAACTTTATGGCTAGAACATTACCCCTTCCTAGCAAAGGTTTTATATATTCATTATGCACAATAACGATGGTACTCACCCACTACCTCATCGGTAAGGTAGCTCTGTCATATCATATATAAATAGTATAGGACATCAAATATGGTATCAAATGAACAATGAAAACAGTAAAACTTAAGTACATTGTCAATAAAATCAACAACTTCACATTAACCAATCAATGTCTCAATGGACCAATAATCAAGTGAAAGGAATATTAGGACATAGGACAAATGCCATTAAGCTCAAATATGATTTAGGTACATAAGAGGTCAAAGGTGCACATTTGCATTGGCAAGATTGATACCTGCCACACTGGCAAAACAGATAGCAATTGGTAGGTTAAAACAAAATGTAAAGGACATTTCGTTGAACAATTGGTGTGCAACACTTTAACATTAAAATAGTAAGGTTTTAAGGTAAGCTCAACAATGCCAATATTTCACAATTCAAGCTCAACAATGCCAATATTTCACAATTCAAGCTCACAATGCAATCAACTTAAAGGACATACCAAATCAAATATCAAATCAAGGAAAATGGATCTAATCAATACTTGAAATCAAATGAAAATCAAAAGGCAATAAAGAAAGGGTAATTCGGCCAAGAGAGTCTTTGTCCAAATGAATTTCTAAATTCAAGAACAAGGTTTATTCATGCATAATATATATATATATAAGACTCACCTTGATGGTTGTTTTGACCAAAAACATAATAAAACTTCAAGTTGTCAAATTAGGCTCACTCATCCATTTGCTGGATAGCTTGAGTAGTATGAAATAAACTAATTATTTACCATAGCAAATAATATCATATGGATCTGAAATTTTTATGAGCCCTAGCTAACATATTTATTAAGTTCCATATTAAAATTCATCAAAAACAAATATCATTTTCCCCACTAATTAAATTTATTATAGTAGCTATAATATTTTATCTTACACAGAACACTCTATGACAGCCTTGATTCAATTATATGTATTTTTAGTTACAAGTATCCAACTACTTCAATTATTTTTCTTATTAAATTAAACAAGTGAGACTACAACATATCCAAAATTTAGCTTAATATCTACGATGTACAATGTTTGGTGAATATTTAAAGTTTAACCTATTTATGTGTAAGTGTCAATTCAGGCAGATTATATTTTCTTAGTTGCATCTCACAAGATTATATTTTCTTAGTTGCATCTCACAACATACATATTAAATTAAAAAATTATTTTACAGTCATCTAGTTAACATATAATGGAACACTTTTCATGTTTTACACTTTGCCAAAACCATTCTTTAAGAGCATGAAAATTCAAGTGTAAGTTTCTACCTTAATATGTCTTAAAAACTGAAATTTCTTAACAATTACTACCATATAACTATTAAAGATTAAAAAAGAAAGAAAATAAATAATTTTACCTTATTTGGATGAAAAATCTAACTCTTCCTTGCAAAATTAGGTCAAGCTTCCTTTGAATTTTTGTTCAAATTCGATGTACTTTTGATTGAATTTGCTTGATTGAATTGTTTTGGTTGAATTTTCTTTATGTTTTGGTAGAGATTTTGAAGAAGAAAAGGAAAGGGATGAGGAAGGGATGGCTATGGCATGAGAAGAAGGAGGAGGTGAAATGTGAAGAAAAAATTCTCTTAAGATGGTTTATATATGTAGGCAAACTTTAGGTAATTAGGTTTTTGCCCTCGACACTTTAAGTAATCATATTTTAACCCCTCAAGTTATAACTATTTACCTTTTGTCCCACTTTAATTTTAACACAGTATTTCTTATATTCCTCCAGCTTATGACTTTATTGGTGCATTTTTACATATTCACTTCCAAGCTCGTTTAAAAGTTAGAGCACTGAGGTGCCTGCTTCCTTGTTCGAGCTGGTTTTCTATAACTCGTCTAATTATGCACGTGTTGTGTTCCTATGATTAAATGAAGTATTTCTATGTTTAAACGAAACATTTATAAGGTGTTATAGTGGAGTAGGAGCAAACCCTATAAGGCTTATTCAAACCACTTTTTTCCTACCACAAAATTGGTATTATGAGAAGATAACCTGCCTTGATGAAACCAAGCTAGATCTGAGTCATTTGAGTTTTAGTCATCTGAGTTTGAGTCATCCGAGTCTGTGTCTTTCTTCTCTTGTTCTGAATATGTTAAAGGCCTCTCTAGTCTTTTTTTTTAGTTGTGATGTAACCCATGATGATAGGACATTTTCTTGCAATCAAAGCTTTGCATTTTCCTCTTATATTCCTTTATCAGACTTTTCTTTTCATGATTCTAATCATATTGAGACATCAAAAGAAAATTAAATAAATAAAATAAAAAAGAAAAATAAAGAATGAATTAATTTTGGCATAGAAGATGATCCAAAACTCATATATATTGCATCTTCATACCATGATAAGGATTTTTAGTCCCAAGAAATTCTGGAATTCAAGGATTATTTTGCTTGGGAACCCGAGGATATGATTGGAATTTATCTAAACATTTTAGTTCATAAGATTCCAATTTATCAGCATGTGAAGCCCGTCAAGCAAAAATTGAGAAGGTTAAAGGTATATTGGTCACTGAAAATTAAAAAAGAGGTTGCCAAGCTACTAAAGAATAAGTTCATCAAGCCGATTATATACCCTTCATGGTTGGCAAATATAATCTCAGTACCAAAGAAAGATGAAAAAGTGAGAATGTGTGTCGATTATAGATACATGAACAAGGCTTGCCCGAAGGATAACTTTCCTTTACCTCATATTGACCTATTAGTAGATCACATGGTAGGTTCTGAGGTTGTCTCTTAGACTGACTTGTATGTGGGCTATAATAAAATTAAGGTTAATCCCCTTGATGAGGAAAATACAACTTTCATCACAAAATGGGGCACCTACTACTATAGAATCATGCCATTTGTTTTAAAAAAAATGTCGGGGAAACCTATCAAAGGATGGCGATGTCACGTCCCACCATAGGGGCGGTGGCGATGTCACGTCCCACCATAAAGGCCACGACAGTCCTAGGACACGGGTAGACCTAAGGTCACTAAAAACCCGTAGAACCCACTAACACTATCCATAATAATCAATTACATTCAAAACCATTCATTAATAATCTAAGTCCATTTAACAATAGCCAGTATTACCGAAAATTTAACAGAGTTTCCTTTATAATTTTAACCTTATTCCCAAATTATATTTACAATTTCACAACCTGTAATAAAAATGCACTCTCAATATTATTATCCTTATACCCTCAACTTCATAATTCAATAGACATACATGGCACTTCTAAATTTCTTTCATAACATGCAAATTTTATTTTAGCAATTTCAGTATCACTGTCTTTATCACTTCACTATCATTATCATTATCAATTATTAAGCATTACACATTATAGTCATTCACTACTAAGTTTTAATAGCAAATCACATTATATTTTTAATGTTACTTAAATGTTAGTTATTTCATTGTTCATTCAACATTATAGTACTTAATCACCTAATTATACACAGTACCATGGAGATCTAAGAGTTGACACTTATGACATTTAGAGAATAAAATTCTACCTCAATATACTTGATATCCCAAGTCGGAGAAGAAATTGACTTAGAATCAACCTTCTCTATCTCATTCTTATAAAAATTATAAACCACTATATAGTGAGTATAAAAATATTCAGTGAGTTACATATACATCATGCTACATGCAAAGGATTGGGTAACAATGGAAAATATGAAGGAAACAATACCAATAATAAAGTGTCAAATATGGAGCAGAATCAAATTAACAGGCAACAATATTCGGTATCAATGAAGTGTAAAGGAAACCAGTCATGTTCATATAATAGATATAAAGGGTCTGTAACTTTGGTCGAATATCTTCGTATTACGTAAGTTGGACCAGACCTTATGGCTGAGACAAGTCCCTTCCCAACTAGGGTCCTGAACATTTAGCTATGTCCAGTAGGCTAATGTGCACAATACCAATAGTTTTTCCCTCACTACCCCATTAGTATAATAGCTCTACTATACCAATATATATATTGAGCCAATGGAGCAATAATAAAATGCAATGGTATTCAGTAATCATTAAATCTCAATAATACTCATATGTTCACTGGAATTGTTTAGGTATCCATTTCTATATCAATATCAAGTCAATATCAATTCATCAAATTTAAGCTTGGTCGTTTTACAGTTATACAAAGATATGTTCGGTGCTCAATGAAGAATGGTCATTCAAATGCAATAAATCAAAGTATATTAAAGAACATGCATCATGATGTACATAATCATGATGTACATATAACTCACCTTTGCTTTTAGCCTTCACATTTCCATTCCTTTTTCCTTGGTTCTATTTTTTTGTATTTTTCAATTCTCATCAATCCTTTATTCATTCTTGATCCTACATATTTAATTAATATCAATTTAGATACTATTTAACATAAAATTATATTACTTATACTTATATTAAAGAAAAATCCTCCAATTTCCAAGTTTTAGGTTTTACCTATAAAGAAAAATTACTGACAGCCTATGTTTTATTACTCATATCTCTCTCTACATTTATCCATTTATTTCAATTCTTATTCCTATTTAAACTAAACATATTAAGTTCTAACATATCTAAAATTCATTTTATTCCCATTACTATACAATTTATGGTGTTAATTTAAATTTAGCCTTACAACCAGCCATAATCTGCCCTGCAACCCTATTCCAACAGTCTCTACTATTTATTCTATAAATAAATCTATACTTATCCAATTGCTTTGATTTTTTTTCTATTTATACTAGACATATAGGATTCTAACTTATTCAAAATTCAAGCCATTCTGATTACTGCACAATTATTAGTAAATTTTCAAAGTTAACCTACTGTATTGTGATCTCTATCCAAACAATTTTTCTTTTCATGCTTATAATTAATTCCATTTTTAATAAATTACAAAAAAAAAAATTCAGTCATTTAGTTAAAATATAAATAATCATTTTTTATGTTTTACACTTTCTCTAATTAAGACTCTAAGGTCCTCAATTCAATAGAATTTTGTAACCTATATTTTGTTTATCAATTAATTCTGGTAGGTGATACTTATGACCCAATATATCATAAATCACAAATCCAATTGAAATACCCTTTTATATTTCTATATATAAGACATAAATGAACACTTTTCATGTTGAACACTTCTCCTAATTGTATCCCTAAGGTACTCAATTAATTAAAAAACTTTAGTGTCCTATAATTAATTCCGTTTTTAATAAATTACAAAAAATTGTTGCAGTCATTTAGTTAAAATATAAATAATCATTTTTTATGTTTTACACTTTCTCTAATTCAGACTCTAAAATCCTCAATTCAATAGAATTTTGTAACCTATGTTTTGTTTATCAATTAATTCTGGTAGGTGATACTTATGACCCAATATCTCATAAACCACAAATCTAATTGAAAGACTTTTTTATATTCCTATAGATCAGACATAAATAAACACTTTTCATGTTGAACACTTCTCCTAATTCTATCCCTAAAGTACTCAATTAATTAAAACACAGTAGTATTTTCAATTGACCCTACAATCCGGACCAGTTTCAATCATAAGTTCAATATCTCCTAACACACTTAGAATTTGATAAAACACCCTAAAGAAATATAATATACACATGTATATCTATAACTTTTATGTTATAAGTTTTTCCAAAATCTTCCTTTAATGCCACGAAATCTGATCTTCAAAATTCTGTTCACTCTCAGAAATTTTAGAATTTCATAACTTCTTTCTAATTTATTTTCTTCCACTTACTTAAACTGAATCTTAAATTAAATATTTTATTAGTCTCCCATGACTTCAATAATAACTCCAATGACTATTAGTCTCCCATGACTTCAATAATAACTCCAATGACTAAATTAAGGATTATCTAATACTAATTTAATGATTGGTTTGGTACATAATAGAGTTAGGGTTCTAAAATTGGGATTTCTATTAAATTATGCTATTTTGATGTAATACATCCATATAACTATACTATACACTATCTACATTACTTATAGAAATCAAAAAGACAAGAAAAGAATCAAGTTACCTCTTTGGGATGAAGTAGCTGAAACCATGGTGATGAAGAACTCCAAATTCTTTAATTAATCTAGGGAAATTTTGATATAAGTAGTTAGAATTAGGTTTGAGTTTAAGTTTTCCTTGGAATTTTCTTGAAAATTCTTGACAAAAACAAGTTGGATTTGCTTGAATGGTGGCCGGCCATGGAGGGTGAGGAGGGGAAGAAGTAGAAATGGTGTGGAAGACTCTAGAATGGTCTTTTTATAAGCCAAATTTTCAAAATTTGCAAATAAGGCATTATACTTTCCTTAATCGCACTTTTACCCAATTGACTTCTATAATTTATTTTGTTAATTCTATTAAGAATTAACCTTCGGTGTGGGAAATGAAAATGTTCATTTTGAGCTGCTCTATTTATTAAATATAATCTAGGATCAATTTTGTATTCTAGACAGTGGATTTTCAAAATTACTCCTAGAGTTGCCTTTAATTACAATTCTTGTCACTCTATTGATTTTCAGTGTTCTAAAATATTTTTTAACTCTTTCTTTTTACCAAAAATTCACATAAATATAGATGACTCCTTACCCCTAATCTGAGTTAGAAATTCTTAAATCAATCGGACTGCTATTTTTCCGGGCGGTGTAATTAATACTGGTATTTTCTGGGACAGTGTCACAAAAGTGACCCGGTTGAGGTTCAAAAATTCTTGAGTGTTACACTCTACCATTCCCTGTATATTTCAGAATTCAATTGAACTTATTCATGCTTAAGTCAATATCATATTTGTTACTATAATCAAATATATTCATACTGTCTACTCACTGTCTACTGTTCTATTTGTTGGGGGTGTTACAAGCAACTTCCATTTTCCATGACAGGATTCACAAAGAGGTAAAGGTATATATGGATGACATGGTGAATAAAGTCTAAAATGGTGGAAGGGCACCTGGATGCATTAAAAAAAAAAAATCTCAGGCTTAGACAGCACAATCTGAAGTTGAATCCTGCAAAGTGTCTATTTGGAGCATTTTCTAGGATATTTATAGGATACGTGGTTAGTAAGAAGGGAATAGAAATTAACCCAGCTAAGTCAAGGGAAATTTTGGAAATGCCAGCTTTGAAAACATAAAAGGAGATTAGGGGTTTCCTAGGGTGCTTGCAATATATCAGTCGGTTCATTGCCCAGTTAGCTAACACATGCAGTCCTATCTTTAAGCTATTGAGAAAATGAGTTCTTAAGCAATGAAATGATGAGTGCTAGCAAGCCTTCATAAAGATTAAAAAATATCTATTGAATCCCCTTATTATGCAATCTTCAAGGCTAGGCAAACCTTTGCTCTTATATATATATGTAACTCAATAAGTTATGGGTGCAATATTCACTCAGAATGCAGTTGATTCCCATAAAGAAAATGTTATTTACTACTTAAGTAAGCGCATGCTTGTATATGAACTCAAATACAACCAAATCGAGAAGTTGTGCCTATCCCTAGTCTGGGTTTGCCATAAATTGTAGCATTATTTGGGTTCATACACCACGCATGTTATCGCTGACAAGAGCCCCTTGAAATCCCTTATGGAGTGGCCAATTCTTGATAGCAAAATGGCATGATGGTTGGTAATTCTTGCAGTATTTGATCTAAAGTATGTCCCGAGAAAGGCAATCAAGGGAAGCATCATAGTTGACCAGTTAGTTGTGGCTCCTATATAGAATAATGATTCTTTTGAACCTAAATTTCTTGATGAAGATATCATGGAAATAGAACCATAAGTGTGGAAAATGTATTTTGATGGTGCAACTAATAGAAAGGGTTTTAGAGATGGTGTCGTTTTGGTTACACCATATAGGGATCATTTGCCCATGGCTGTTAAAGTTGCCTTTGAAGTAACCAATAATGAAGCTGAATATGAGGCTTAAATATGCAGGTTAGAATGTGCTGTCAATATAAGAATTGATTATCTGAAAGTATATGGGGATTCCAATTTGATTGTCTCCCAAGCTCTTGGTAGGTGAAAAATAAAAGAAGAATGCTTAGTGCCTTACTTTCCATGAGTAAATGATCTCGCGGAAAACTTTCATGAATTATCTTTCCACTATTTACCTCGAGCTAAGAATCAGTTTATCGAAGCCTTGTCAACTTTAGCCTCGATGATAGATATGATAAGTATAGAGATAGTCCGACCAATGGTCATTGAAGTATGACAATAGCCGGGGTATGATACTACCTGCATGCTAATTCAATTAGCTAATGTTAAACCTTGGTTCTGGGACATATTCAATTTCATAAAAAATGAGCAGTATCCAGAATGCGCATCAAAATCGAACTGTAGGACAATAATACAGCTAGCTAGCAACTTCATCTCGAATGGTGATGTACAGTATATAAGGGCATGGAATAATATTCACCTTAGATGTGTGATAGAAAAAAAAGCTCAGCAGATCATGGAATGGGTTCACATGGGAGAATAGGGACCGTATATGAATGGTTTTTCTTTGTCAAGGAAGATCATGAATCTGGGATATTTTTGGTTAACCATGAATAAAGATTGTGCTAAATATGTACAAAGATGCCACAAGTGTCAGATTTTTGCCAAGTTACAAAAGAGACCTCCTATTACACTACAGCCAATGGCTATTCCATGGCCGTTTGCAACTTGAGGTATAGATATCATTAGTTGTATAAATCCAAAATCCTCAAATGGGTATGAATATATCTTGGTGGCCATTGACTACTTCTCAAAGTGGGTAGAAGCAGCCTCCTATCAAGTGTTGAATGCTAAAAGGGTGGCACATTTTATTCAGACCAATATAATTTGTCTGTATGGCTTACCTTTTGATATCATAACAGATAATGGCTTATATTTCCATAAAGAAGTAGTTAGTCTATTTAAAAGGGAGAAGATTCAACATCATAGGTCTTCACTTTTTCGTCCGCAAACAAATGGGGCAGTTGAAGCAGCAAACAAGACTCTCAAGGCTATCTTGCAGAAAATAATTACCAGTCATAGGAATTGGCATGAGCACCTTCCCTATACATTGTGGGGATATCAGACTTGCATTTGCACTCCAACTGGGGCAACTCCCTATTCTTTAGTTTATGGCATGAAAGCAGTTCTTCCAATTGAAATGCAAGTCTGATCTACTAGAGTCATGTGTGCAAGCTAGCTGAACGAAGTAGAATGGATAAAAAGGTATCATGATCAGCTAAACCCTATAGACGAGAAGAGAATGGATACCTTGTATCAAATTCAAAGTTATCAACAAAGGCTGGCTAAACATTTCAACAAAAGAGTGACTGGTAGAGGATTAAAGGAAGGAAACTTGGTCTTGAAAGAAATCATAGCTTCGGTTCACGATCCAAGAGGGAAGTTTCGACCTAACTGGGCTGGAGAGAAATAAAAAGGCAATGAATACTTTCTTTTATGCATTAAGTAGAGAGGAATATGAAAAAATATCCCATTGCATTTCAGCTAAACAAATATGAGATATACTAAAAACCACTTATGAAGGCACAAATTAAGTCAAAGATAAGAAAATTCAAATTCTTACTAATGACTATGAGCTCTTCAAAATAAGAAGGTATCTAAAATGTACAATCATCTTAGCGTGATTGTCAATCAAACAAGAGAACTTGGAAAGACCTATGATCTAGAAGATGTTAATTACAAAATTCTTAGAGATCTACCTAAGAAAGATTGGGAAGCAAGGGTCACTTCAATTAAAGAGGCCAATGACTTAAGCACCCTCCCAATCGACAATTTGTTGGGGAAATTCTCACTCATGAGATAATATTATCTCAAGGTAAAATTGAAGAGAAAAACAAGAGGCTGACTATTATTGCTTCCAAAGAGTCTACATCAAATGGAAGTGACAAGAAAAAGGATGATGAGGACATGGCTTTGCTCACAAAGAGAATAAGGAATTTAATCCTTACGAACAAGAAGAACAATAAGTCATATGAGAAGCAAGAAAAGCAAAAAAAGCAATCAAATAAAGTGCTTCGAATGTGACAAGTATGGTCACATTAAATCCAAATGCCCAAAGTTTAAGAACAAGAGAAATTTCAAAAAGAAAGCTTTGGCAGCCACTTGGGATGATTCAAATGACTTAGATGAGGAGGAGGAGGCAAGCAAGAATGAAGTTGCAAATCATTGCTTCACGGCTATTGAGGAAGATACATCTTCAAGTGAGGTAAGTAACTTCAACTTCACTAATAATGATGATGATGATGCCATCAAATTATGGAGTTTTTTACTTTCAAAATATCATAAATTGTAAGACAAATATGATAAATTGAAAGATATGTCTAATAAGGTCTTAGATGCATATGATAACTATAAAGAAGAAATAACTAAGTTAAATGTATCTAGTAATGAAATAGAAATACCTTTAGTCTTAAGACTCAAGAATGCAATGAACTTAAGAAGGAAAATGAATTATTGAGAAATAAATTAAATTCTTATAATGATTGAATGTCCAAGCTTTTCAAGGGAATAGAAAAATTGGATAAAATTATTGAGTCCCAAAGATATCCAACTATTAAGTATGGACTTGGATACAATGGAAGAGATGCACATCCAATCCTAATGCTTATATGCCATATATGCCTCTACATAAAGCAATTAGGCCTAGAAAAAACATGCATAGAAATGTCATGCCTAAAGCATTAAATAAAAAAAGGCCTATGAATGCTTATCCTAGACCAAGGCCTAATTATGGATATTGGCCTCAATATCATTCAAAACCACATTATAAGATAAAGTCTCAACAAAAATCAAGAATTCATTTGAGATGTCATTATTGTGGAAAATATTGCCATTCAAATTTTAAATATCATATTAGGAATGCGCATCTAGGATATGTTGATGCTAACCTCTAAGGACCTAAAAACATTTGGGTACTTAGGAACAAATAATTTTTTCTTGATTATAGGTATGCTTGAAATCCACAAAGAATGAAGATTCATGGTACTATGATAGTGGATGCTCAAGGCATATGGTCGCCAATGCAATTCTCCTCTCAAACATAAAAGAGAAGATGGGGAGGAAAGGTTACATTTGGAGACAATGATAAAGGTAAAATCATTAGCATTGGACAAATTGGTAAGAATGATAACCCATCTCTTGAATATGTGCCTTTAGTTGATGGTCTTAAACATAATTTAATTTGTGTTAGTCAATTATATGACATGAGAAACAAAATTTCTTTTACTTCCAATAAATGATATATTAAGCGCATGAAAGATAAGAAAATTTTATTTATTGGCTATAGAATTGGAAATGTTTACATGATTGATATTAGTAACATAGGAAGAGGAGAAGAGGTCATCCATCCACTTCAGTGCCTCAATCCAGTTCACTACCATCTATTTCTTCTGATCCTTTTCTAATTCAGATATCAGAACAATTTGCAAGGCTAAACTCTCACCTTGACTCCTTTGAGAATATGGTTGTTGATTAATTTGGAAAGGTAAACTCAAGACTAACTGTTGTTGAGACTTTCTAATCAGACTTGAAGGAATCCTTTGTCATTTTGAGAAAGGATATGACCTTGGGGATTACTACACCTAACCTTCATCCCATTTTATCTGTTCCTGATCCTACCTCATGAGTTTGACATATGGTTTATCTTCTCACATTTTGCTTAATCATTTTGGTATATTTTAAGCTTCTAAGCTCTTTTAACTTGTTATGTTTTGTTATAGTTTGTTAGTTTTATGTTAATATTTTGGATAATCATTTTTTATCTTTAGTTGATACTTTGGATATTGTGGATATTTTAATCTTTTATCATGCTAAACTCTATCTTTTATCTATGATATTTTAATCTTTTAAATCTTGGAATTATTGGATCAATTGATTGGTATCTTATATATTTTTCTGCCTTTTTGATTTTTGACAAAAATAGGGAGAGATTATGCTTTTGTGCTTGATATTGTACTTGATATTAATCAGTATGTATGGATGTATATGTGTTCAATATTTTAGGGGAGCTATATATGGTACAACATATACAAGTTCAAGCTATATACGTGAATAATATTTAAGGGGGAGCTATATAAATATAGATATATGATTCAAGACTTAATTTTTGTGCTTCAAATTGAATATACTTTGTCATTATAAAAAAAGGGAGATTGTTGACATCTTGATGATTTTGACGATGGTTACAAAACTTTGATTATTAAAAAATGTTCTTAACATGTTCATTTCTTAGTCATTTTATAGAACATAGCATCACATCTGTTACACAAATGAACTTAAATTACTCAAAGACATAAAGCAATTTTCAAATTCGTTACAAGTGTTCAAGCCCACTACAACTTTTCCAGTCCGTTACAAGTTTTTCAAGGCAGTTAAAGGCATGAAGTAATGATCTTTATAATTTATAACGCCCATTATTCATAAGATAATCAATTTTCTATATTCAAACAGAAAGCACTTGTAACAACCCAGTAGACAGAACAATGGACAGTGAGGAAGTACAGAAGACAGTATAGATATAACAGACTATAGTAACAGATATAATATTAATTTAAGTATGAATAGGCTCAATCGATTATGAAAATATACAGAGAATGATAGAGAGTAATATTCAATAATTTTTTAGCCTTAATCATACTACTTTTGAGATAATGTTCCGGAAAGTACCGGTGTTAATTATATTGCCGGGAAAATAGCAGTCCAGCTAATTTAAGAATTTTTGACCCAGACTTGGAGGGATTAAATAAGTTAATTTTATGTGAAATTATGGTGAAAAGAAAGAGATGAAAAATATTTTACAATACTGAAAATAAGAGTAATGACAAAATCGTAATTTATGGCAACTTTGGAGGTAATTATAAAAATCTACTGTCTGGGATTCAGAATTAATCCAGAACTATTTTTAAATGATAGAACAACTTAAAATAAGGTATTTCACTCTCCACACTTGAGGTTGAATCTAAACAAAATAGACATAATAAATTACAGAAAGTTTTGGGATCAAAAATACAAATAAGAAAAATTTTGGACCAAAGTACAATTAAATAAAGTTGTGGGACCCACCATTTCTAGAAAGGGAGCTAGGTGGCCGGCCATGGTGATGAGTAGATGAATTTTTTTGATAGAAAATGATTAATTGATTTATTAATTAATTGAAAAGGTGACAAATCATCAAATATTCTAGAAAATTCTTTCTTTTATCTTCATTTTGTTGGGTTGGCTTTTGGTGTCTATAAAAAGAAGATGGAAATAACTATTAGGAAGGGGTTGGCCGAACCAAATGGAAGAAAGATAACCAAAAATTTTCTCTTAACCTTTCCATAGAAATTAAGCAAAAGAAGATAGGAAGAGATGAGAGAAAAAAGAGTTAAGAAAAGAAGTTGATGGAGATTATGTGAAGCTATTTAGAGGGATCAAAGAAGATGGAATCCAAGCGTTTAACTTAAGGTAATGATTCTAAACTTATCATTTTAAATTTTATTTAAGAGTTCTATAGCATGATTTAACAAATAATTGAGGTAATTAAATTAAAAATGTAAAAAATGAGTTAGGGTTTATATAGTTTCTGAAATATATTTTAAGGTAGTAATTTATGGCTAATATTCCGAAATCTTATTGGCTGAATTTGAAGATTGTTAAAAAATTAAATTTGTAGATAAATATGTTAATTATATGTCTGTAAAAGAAATTTGGAAAATTCGAAGTGAGGAAAGAGTTATTGGGTAAAAACTGTAACTGACTTGGAATTAGGTTTTCTAGAAAATGCTACTGTATTTTTATTGTACAGACTGATAGAGATGGAATTAGAAGAAGTGTTTAACATGAAAAGTGTTCATTTATATCTTATATATAATTGTGTAAAATCGTTTTCCAATTGGATTTGTGGTTTATGAGATATTAGGTCATAAGTTTAGACTGCCCGGAATGACTGTTTAACAGAATATAGGTTACAAAATTCTATTAATATAAGAACTTTAAATTTTGAATTAGAGAAAGTATTAAAAATGAAAAATATTTATTTATATGTTATCTAAATGACTGTAAAATGGTTTTATAATTGGATAATCACGGAATTAATTATAGGCATGGAAACATGGTCTATTCGGACAAGAATTTCAGGAAAGTAGTTTAACTTTGAAAAATTCACTAATAATTGTATAGTGATCCAAAAATTCTGAAATTTGGATATGTTATAATATTATATGTTTATTTTCAATAGGAGAAGGAATTACAATAATTGGTTAAGTATTGGTTGAGTTATTAGCAAAAAAAATAGTATTTGCCAGAATAAGATTTGTAGGCAGAATGCAGGCAATAGGGCTGATTATAAGTTTAAGTTTAAATTAATACATAAATTGTGCAGTCATGATTTTAAGGTGAAATTTGGATATATTAGAACCTTATATGTTAAGTTTAAATAAGAATAAGAATTGAAGCAATCGGATAAGTATAGAGAGATATATGAGTAATAAAATATAGACTGCTAGTAAAGGTTCTTTATAGGCAAAACCTAAAACTTGGAAATTTGAGGAATTTTCTTTAATATAAGTATAAGTAATGTTATTTTATGTTAAATAGTATCTAAATGGAAATTAATTGGATATGTAGAGTCAAGAATGAATAAGAGACGTGATGGGTACTATAAGAGATAAGGCAAAGAATCAAGGATAAAGGAAAAAGGGAAATGTACAAGTCATAAGCTAAGGTGAGTAATGTATACATCATATTCATGCCATGATATATTGACCCAATGAACATGTTTCCTTCTTGATTAAATGTCACTTGTTATTGTTGATCATTCTTTGATCTTCCTAAAGATCGAAATTTATCCATATTCATTGATTGCTATTGATATTGAAATGCCTTTTGTGTACTAATTGACAAGTAAACCCATGCGTATCAATCGAAAGCCATTGTACCATAATATTCCTAATGAATACTGGATATTGTTATTGATTTCCATTGGCCTATTTACATGAGATTTGACAGAGCTGCCTCACCGATGGGGTAGTAAGTACATACCATCGGCAATGTGCACATTGACTATACGTGATACCCTAGCTGGGAAGGGTTAATTATCCTTGCCATAAGACTCGATCAGTCTTATGTATATTGATACATGTGATATGAGTTTCATGGCCCTTTATCTATCTTATATCTATCTTATCTACATGATACGAGTATTGTTTATCTGTTCATTGATTCCAAACTTATATCTTATTGCTTATCATTGATATCTTTTATTATCATATGCTTATATCTCATATTTAATGATGTATACATGCTTACTGAGTATTTTATACTCACCAAATAGTGGTTTATAATTTTTACAGAGATGAGATAGAGGAAGATGATTCCAAGTCAATTTCATTTCCGACTTGGAATGTCAAGTACATCGAGGTAGAATTTTATTCTCTAAAGGTCGTGAGTGTCAATTCTTAGAGCTCCATGGTACTGTGTATAATTAGATGATTAAGTACTATAATGATGTATGAACATTGAAATGATTGACAATTTAGTGGCATTAAAAATTGCAATGTATAATGCTTAACGATTGATAATGATAATGATAGTGAAGTGATAGAGACAGTGATACTGAAAATGCTAAAATGAAATTCATATATTTTAAAAGAGATTTAAAAGTGCTATGTATGTCTGTGAAACTGTGAAGTTGAGGGTATAAGGAAGGCAAATTATTAGGAGTGCAAAAATAATTTTAGTGCAGGTTGTGTAATTTATGAAAGACTCGATTTTGGGTCAGGAATAAGGTTAAAATTACAAAGGGGACTCTGACAAAATTTATGTAAAATTTATAAGTAATATATGGAATTTAAGCATTGATGAATGAGTTAATATTGATTGAATAAT
>CANXYC011004857.1:0-22502 GCA_948193065.1 Aleurites moluccanus | reverse complement strand
TTTTGGCCGAATATGATGATGTGAAAATGATGATTTGTGTTTTGATGTTTAATAGATTTAAAGGCTTGAATGATGTGTATTTGATGTGTTTAACATGAATTAGTGGTCATTTGATGGAAATAAAATCATTTGGATGGAATTTCATTTGGATCGAAACTTGAGGTGCTTGAATAATGAATTATACTTTGATGTTTAATATGTTTATATGGATGAATGTTACACATTTGATGCATATATATATGGTATGATTGATTGGTATTGAAAAATGGATGAATGGAATGATTTTCATTTAGGTGAAACCATATAGACTTTGTTAGTTTAATGTGTTAGGCTAATGCAATTAGGAAAGTAAGGTTTGAATATTGTTTAATGGTATAAATAATGGAAATGTATAAGTTCAAATATGGAAAGGTTGATTGATATTTGTACTAGGAAAGCATATTTGGAATTTGGTGTATGTTTGATATGAAAGATGAACAAAGTGTTTACAAGTTCTTAACTTGGCATTATAGTGATGAATATATGAAATGTGAATTAAATATGGTGATAGAATTGCATTTGATGCATAAAAGAATGAAAAGTGTCAATTGTGTAATATAGGGTTTATGGTGTATAGTATATGTGCTCATGTATGTTGATGTGCTTTGATATATGTTTTAATGTGAAATGTATTGAGTATAAGTCTTACCGGAGTGATTTAATTAATATAGGAGAAAGTTCCCGTGCTAGGGCCGCTGACGGTGAGTCATGGTCCAACAAGGCATGTTGGGGAATATTTGGAATTTTGTTTGAGGTGAGTCTATATATATGATTCATGCATTATTCATTCATAAGTCATGCATTTATGCATATGAAATGATATCCTTGCTTGAAAATCATTGATGATCCACTTTTGGGCAGTTTTGCTAAAATGACCTAAAACAGAGCTGCCGAAATGTTTGAAATTGACCTAAACTTTGACTTTGTATAAAATTTATTCTGAAAGGCTTTTTGATGTCAAATCAAGCATAATTGCTTACTGTATACATATGTTTATCATTTGTATAAAGAAAATTCCATGGAAATATCGTTTTCAATACAAACTAGATAGTGTCCGAAAAATGAGAAACGGACCCGTAATTTAGGGGTGTCAGTTGCGCTGGCGCAACTGGGGCCCGGAGACCAAAATTTTCATATTGAGTAATATTGCTCCTTTGATCTTTGTAATATTATTTAACACCATTAAAGTCATATTTGAGATTTAGTATGGATATATTCATACTATATGAGACATTTGCATATAATATTATAACAAGACTACTTCGATGGTGTAGTGAGTAAATTCATCGGCTGTGTACACACACATATATATATATATGCTCTGACCTTTGCTAGAGAAGGTGAAATTCTCTATGCCATGGTGTGATTGGATGGAATTATGAAAGAAGAGAGGTGAAGCAAAAGTATAGTATCATATTATGATATGTTACAGATAACTCATACCAGTTATATTATATGCATTATGGTTCATTATATGTATTTCACTATTCCATTGTTAGTTATCTATGATTTATAGATCATTAATGGATAGATGTGGCTTTTCATGAATAATATTGCATATTCATATATTTAGATTCACTGAGTATAGTCTTATACTCACCCCAAAGTTGTTAAATATTTTTAGGACCTTAGTGAGGCAGATATCCATTGGCTACATTATCTTCAGTCTTGGATTACAGATGTATGTATTGAGGTTACTCCAGTGTATAGAAGTTCCTTGGTATAATGTATATAGGGTTGGTTTAGTTAAGAGTTTAATGTTTTAATATAATCAAAGTGTTGGCTAAATCTAATATGAGATTATAAATGATGTACATATATGATATGAGATGTGAATGTAAATATTGAAGTGCTTATTGAGTTGTGTTGATTAATGGAGGATATAAGGGTATGTATGTTTATTCGGAAGTGTAAATCTTTATTTCTTTTGGAAAGGTTAAGTCAGAGTTATAGAGAAAATTCTGTCAATTTTTCTGTAAGGAATTTTATGATATTTAAAAAAAAAAATATACTACCTAAAATGTATCATATGTTTAAGAAATAATTGTTAATGACATTATTAATTTGCAAAAGTGAGGTTAAAGTAAAATAATGGGTTTTTCAAGGTAGTGGTTGCCTTGGCATTTTCCATACCTTAGGACCTTTATAGTCTAAAATTAGGCTGTGACAAACTTGGTATCTGAGCTAAAAGTCTAGTAAACCTGTAATGTTATATGTTAGTAATAGAGTAAATACCAAGGAATATAGGAATTTGTGTATCGTCTAAGTTAGAGGTTATCTTCATTGTTTGACATTCTGCGAATCTATAGTATGAATATTCCTTTATGCTATGTAAATTGTTATTTTATTTAAATATATGCAAATGTTGAGAAGTGTGAATAGGGGTGATATACCTGACATGGAGGGTTAGCGTAGAGCATATAGTGGAGAGCTTGAGGTAGGCACTGATACTTCTGTATAGGCAGAGAGGATTAGTCCTGAACCACCTAGATCACGACAATGTACAAAGGGGAGTAGTATTGGTGAGGCTGCATTGAGACAGGAAATGCAGGATTTTAGGCAGGAAATGTTAAAGAGAAATCAAGAAATGATGCAGATGTTACAGGCACATATAGCAGTACAAGTAGCAGCAGTACCACAACCACCTCCACCACCTGTTCAGCCTGTTATACAACCTGAGATACCACCAGCACCAAAGAGAGTGTCAGTTGAGCAAAGAAGGGTAAGAAACAGTAGAATTATACCTGAGGGTGGTTTCAGCATTACAGATTTTCTGAAGCTACAGCTACCTACTCATTCTGGGGAGTATGGTACAGACCCCAGTGACTTCATTGAGAGGGTGGATAGGGTTATCAGAAAGCTACCATGTCCAAATGCCAGGATTATTGAGATGGTAGGTTTGTTATTTATGGGGGGTGATTCTATATGATTTGATGAGCATATTGATGCTAATATTCATGGTAAAGAGTTGATCATCTGGGAAGAATTTAAACAGAAGTTAATGGATGAATTTTTACTAGCAGGAATTAGGGACATAAATATTATGAGATTTAAGCAGCTAAAATAGGGGAATCTTAGTGTCACTAATTATGCTAGAGAGTTCAAGAGACTGAGCAAGTATTCCAGGAAGATAGAACCCATAGAGGCAGACTTGATTGGACATTTCAGGAGAGGTCTGCATGCTTCACTGCATAACATACTATTAGCTGGATAGTATACTTCTTTGGGATAGATTATTGATGCAGCAACACAGATGGACATTAAATATAAAGAAGAAAGGTCAGAGAAAGACGTGAGAAAGAGGAGCAGAGGAGGAGAGTTCCTTAGATATGGAGAGGGATCATCTCAGAGTAGTATAGTTAGGCCTATTCAGAGGCAGTTTCAGACACCCTCAGTGCAGAGTAAAAGGAGGGATTATTCTAGAGGAGGCAGGATGAGACCAACTACCCCAGTATATTCTAGAGGATCATTTGACCAGTGCAGCAGATTACAGAGATACCTCTATATGAGCACTATGGAAAGAGACATGCTGGAGAATGTAGGGCTAGAGCAGGGACATGTTTTAAATGTGGGCAATTTGGCCACTATTTGAGGGAGTGTCCTGTGAGAGTTACACAGCAGGCTAGTTCGGTAGTATCTCGACCTACTATACAGATGAGTAGAGGAGGAACTGGTAGAGGTAGACCAATAGGACAGGGTCAGCCAGCAGCACAGCCACCAACAGGGCGAGGTCAGGGGAGAGTTTTTGCTATGACTCCACAACAGGCCTAGGGATTACATGATACAGTAATAGGTATGGTCCCTATTCATAATATTGAGTCATACACATTATTTGATTCTGGTGCCATACACTCTTTTGTATCTTTTGCGTTTGATAGGAAAATGTGGTTAGCTAGGGAAACTTTATTAATGCCATTAAAGGTAGCTACACCATTGGGAGAAAATGTAGTTGTGGGTTATAGATATAGAAATTGTCCTATGAGGATAGCTAATAGAGAGTTACTTGCAGACTTTATTGAGTTAGCAGTACTGGAGTTTGATGTGATTTTGGGTATGGACTGGTTAACTAAATATAGAGCCATTATTGACTGTTCTTTGAAACAAGTAGAATTTAGACTAGATGGGTAGGAAAAGTTTATTTTTCAGGGAGAGAAAAACAAGAAAATGTCAGGGTTTATCTCAGTTATTCAGGCACAAAAATTGTTAAGGAAAGGGTGCATTGCTTATTTGGCATCAGTAGTGGATACAGCAAAGGTACCTATGGAGTTGGAGCAGTAGTACAAGAGTTTTCAGATGTTTTTCCTGTAGATCTTCTGGGATTGCCACCAGAAAGGGAGATAGAATTTGAGATTGAAGTGTATCCTGGTACAGATCCTATATCCATTCCTCCATACAGAATGGTACCACTAGAATTAAAGGAGTTGAAGATATAGTTATAGGAATTTCTTGACCAGGGGTTTATCAAACCTAGTAGTTCACCTTGGGGAGCTTCAGTGTTATTTGTAAATATGAAAGATGGGACACTGAGGATGTGCATTGACTACAGATAGCTAAATAAGGTGACAGTGAAGAATAGGTATCCATTGTCCAGGATAGATGATATGTTTGATCAGTTACAGGGAGCCTGTTATTTCTCTAAGATTGATTTGTGATCAGGGTACCATCAATTGAAGATTAAGAAGGAGCATGTTTCAAAGACTTCTTTCAGAACCAGATATGGACATTATGAATTTCTGGTATTATCATTTGGGTTGACTAATGCACCTGCAGCTTTTAAGGATCTAATGAACAGAGTGTTCAAGAACTATTTGGATAAGTTTATCATTGTCTTTATTGATGATACTCTTATCTATTCTAGGGGTAAGGAGGAACATGAAGAACATCTTAGGATCACATTGCAGATTTTGAGGGAGCATTAGTTGTATGCCAAGTTTTCTAAGTGTGATTTCTAGTTGACTGAGGTAGCATTTCTGGGACATGTTGTTAGTAAAGATGGCATCAAAGTTGACCCTTAGAAGGTAGAAGCAGTAGTTGATTGGCCACGACCCACCACAGTGACTTAGGTGAGAAGTTTTATGGGATTGACTTGATATTACCGAAGATTTGTTAAAGATTTGTCAAAGATAGTTGCTCCATTAACCAGGTTGACTCGAAAATAGGAGAAGTTTCACTGGAGTGAAAACTGTGAGAAAAGTTTTCAGACTCTTAAGACTTGTTTGACTACTGCTCCAGTGTTGACACTTCCGACAGAGTTTGGTATATTTGCCATATACTGTGATGCATCTAGAGTTTGGCTTGGGATGTGTGCTGATGCAGGATAGAAAAGTAATTGCTTATGCTTCACGACAGTTGACGAAGTATGAATTAAATTATCCTACCAATGATTTGGAGATGGCTGCAGTGATCTTTGCTTTGAAGATTTGGAGACATTATCTTTATGGGGTGAAATGTGAAATATATACAGATCATAAGAGTCTTCAGTATCTACTACAGTGAAAAGAATTGAATTTGAGACAGAGACAATGGGTTGAATTGCTAAAAGATTATGATTGTAAGATATTATATCACCCAGGGAAGGCTAATGTAGTAGCAAATGCACTTAGTAGAAAATCTATGGGTCGTTTAGCATATGTGACTATTATAGAAAAGCCTTTGGTGCAGGAGTTTAAGGAATTGATAGCAATGGGATTAGCCCTGGATTTTGAATTACAGGGGCAAGAACAGGTGTTGATAGCACAATTTCAGGTTAAACCATTGTTAATGGATGAAATAAAGAATTCTGAGAGTAAAGATTCATAGCTAATGAAGATTATGGAGTTAGTTAGAGAAGATAAGGCTCTTGAGTTTACAGTTAAGGGCAATTTATTGAAATATAATGACAGATTGTATGTACCTAACTATGATGGGTTAAGAAGATAGATTATGGAGGAGATCCATTATGCTTCATACACTATTCATCCTGGAGTGACAAAGATGTATCATGATCTGAAGAAGCATTATTGGTGGCCTAATATAAAGGAGGATATAGCTAAGTTTGTGTCTACTTGTTTAACTTGTCAGCAAGTTAAGATATAGCATCAGAAGCCATCTGGTTTACTTCAGGAGATTCAATTGCTAGAATGGAAATTGGAACAGGTAACTATGGACTTTGTGGTTGGATTGCCAAAGACACAGAAAAGCTATGATTCTATTTGGATGATAGTGGATCGGTTGACTAAATTAGCTCATTTTCTAAAAGTAAAGACCACCAATACAACAGCTCAGTATGCCCAGCTGTATGTTGATAAGATTGTTAGACTACATGGTGTACCATTGGTGATCATTTCTGATAGGGGTACTCAGTTTACTTCTAGATTTTAGCTGAAATTTCAGGAAGCATTGGGTACTAAGCTACATTTAAGTACTGCATTTTACCCACAGACAAATGGTCAGACAGATAGGACTATTCAGACTTTAGAATATATGTTAAGACTCTGTGTGATGGACTATAAGGGCAACTGGGATCACTATCTACCACTAATAGAATTTGCTTATAATACCAGTTACCACTCCACTATTAATATGGCACCATATGAGGCACTGTATGGAAGAAAGTGCAGATCTCCTATATATTGGGTAGAACCTAGAGAAAAGCAGTTAGAAGGCCCTAATTTGATTAGAGAGACAATAGAAAAAGTACACATTATTAAGTAGAGAATTAAGATTACCTTCAGTAGACAGAAAAGCTATGCTGATCCTAAGAGAAAGGATGTGCAGTTTAGTATAGGTGACCATGTATTCCTAAAAATTTCACCAATGAAGGAAGTTATAAGATTTGGAAAGAAAGGAAAATTGTCACCTAGATATATTGGTCCTTTTACCATTGGTGATCATTTCTAATAGGGGTACTCAGTTTACTTCTAGATTTTGGAAGAAATTTCAGGAGGCATTGGGTACTAAGCTAAATCTCAGTACTGCATTTCATCCATAGACAGATGGACAATCAGAGAGCACTATTCAGACTTTAGAAGATATGTTGAGACTCTGTGTAAAGGATTATAAGGGCAGCTGGGATCACTATCTACCACTGATAGAATTTGCTTATAATAACAGTTACCACCCCACTATTGATATGGCACCATATGAGGCACTGTGTGGAAAGAAATGTAGATCTCCTATATGTTGGGTGGAACCTGGAGAAAAGTAGTTAGAAGGCCCTGATTTGATTAGAGAGACAATAGAAAAAGTGCCCATTATTAAGAAGAGAATTAAGACTACCTTCAATAAACAGAAGAGGTATGCGGATCCTAAAAGGAAGGATGTGGAGTTTAGTGTAAGTGACCATGTATTCCTAAAATTTTCACCAATGAAGGGAGTTATGAGATTTGGGAAGAAAAGAAAATTGTCACCTAGATATATTGGTCCTTTTGAGATTCTAGACAAGGTAGGAAATGTGTCCTATAGATTGGCACTACCTCTAAATATGGGACATGTACATCTAGTTTTTTACATTTCCATGTTGAGCAAATATGTATCAGATCCATCCCATATTCTTCAGCTTTAGGATGTAGAGGTAAATAAAGATTTAGCTTATGAGGAAGTACCAGTTGAATTGTTGATCAACAAATAAGATAGCTTTGCAATAAGAGTATTCCTATGGTTAAAGTCTTATGGAGAAATAGGACAGTAGAGGAATGTACTTGGGAAAGTGAAGCTGAGATGAGACACAAATACCCCTACTTATTTCATGAGTCAGGTTTTTATTCTACTCTATTGCATTAAAGTAAATTTGAGAACGAATTTAATTGTAAGGGGGGTAGACTGTAACACTTCAGTTAAAGCTTAACCTGAATCATAAAGGATAAATATAGGGGATTCTTCCTTTGCTTGAAAGTTATATGTTATTGCATGTTTATGCTTGAATTGAATGTATATACAGGTTTTAGGAAGTATTATATGTGTAAAAGTGGTTTAAAGGCTATTAAGAAGAAATCAGGAAAATTTAAATTTTTGGTGAACTGGGGACAAAATGGTCATTTCACACACCTTCGAGTTTTATGGAAATTAACATGATATTTGAAGGTAGAAAAGAAGATTAGGACATGAAAATGATGATATTATATTTATTTGAAAATTTGTTGGAGAATTAAACCCAGTAGAAAATAATTTCTGGCAAATCTGCTCCGATAAGAATCAAATTTGAACTAAGGGCAATTTAGTCTTTTCCTTTGAAATATGGACTTATATGGTATATGCAAGCTTATGGTATCATTTTAGGCTTACTTAAATCAAACCATTGGATGAAAAGATGAAGAATTGAATGGTTAGATAGCTAGGTTTCACCATTTTTATCATAAGCTCAATTTATTTGATCATGCCTTTGATATTTAGTTGGTTTTTCTCCACCTCTTCATCTTCCTTAGCCATTTCCCATTCAAATTTTTCTCTCTCCTCCATTGCTAAGTTTCGGACACTTTGATAGAACACCAAAGCTTGTTGTTTTCTTCCATTTCTTGATTGAAACATACTAATTCCATTATCCTAAACACAAATATAGCTTTAGATTTTAAGGAAAAACAAGAAAAAGCAAAGAATCAAAGCTTGGAAGATTTTGAAGAACTTTTGGTAAGTGATTGATTTTACCATTCTTTTGGTTTAATTATGTTCTTAAGATGTTCTTTGATGTTATTTAGTATCCAAAACATGTTTTAGTTGGAAGAAAAATCAAAAGTCAAAATGAAACCCTAATAGGAAGAAATATAAATGAAAGTTAGATTTTGATGGATGTTTTTGTTCAAATGAGTTATATTTGATGTTTATGATATGAATTAATGGTTAATTAATGGAAACTGATCCATTTGGAGGAACTTTTGTTTTGGCCAAATATGATGATGTGAAAATGATGATTTGTGTTTTGATGTTTAATAGATTTAAAGGCTTGAATGATGTGTATTTGATGTGTTTAACATGAATTAGTGGTCATTTGATGGAAATAAAATCATTTGGATGGAATAGATAACTGATAACGGAATTGTGAATAATATTGCATATTCATATATTTAGATTCACTGAGTATAATCTTATACTCACCCCAAAGTTGTTAAATGTTTTCAGGACCTCGGTGAGGCAGATATAAATTGGCTACATTATCTTCAGCCTTGAATTACAAATGTATGTATTGTGGTTACTCTAGTGTATAGAAGTTCCTTGGTATAATGTATATAGGGTTGGTTTAGTTAAGAGTTTAATGTTTTAATGTTAATCAAAGAGTTGGCTAAATCTGATATGAGATTATAAATGATGTACATATATGATATGAGATGTGAATGTAAATATTGAAGTGCTTATTGAGTTGTGTTGATTAATGGAGGATATAAGGATATGTATGTTTATTTGGAAGTGTAAATCTTTATTTCTTATGGAAAGGTTAAGTTATAGAAAGGTTAAGTCAGAGTTATAGAGGAAATTTTGTCAATTTTTCCATAAGGAATTTTATGATATTTTAAAAAAAATATACTACCTAAAATGTATCATATGTTTAAAGAATAATTGTTAATGACATTATTAATTTGTAAATGTGAGGTTAAACTAAAAGAATGGGTTCTTTGAGGTACTGGTTGCCTTGGCATTTCCCGTACCCCAGGACCGTCATAGTTTAAAATTAGGCTGTGATACTAAATTGACTAGGAAACATGAGAAGTATCAATGGATAGATGAATGTGATAATAATTTCCAGACTTTGAAGACTTATCTCACCAGTGCTCCAGTACTAGCTTTGCCAACTGAAGATGATAAGTTTACAGTGTACTGTGATGCCTTCGGAGTCATATTGGGGTGCATTCTTATGCAGAATAAGAGGATGATTGCTTATGCTTCTCTGCAGTTAAAAAAGCATAAAATAAATTATCCGACTCATGATTTAGAGATGGCAGTTGTGGTGTTTGCATTAAAGATCTGGAGACATTATCTGTATGGGTCAAAATATGAGATATATATTGATCATAAGAGTCTGCAATATGTACTTCAGCAGAAAGATCTGAATCTCCAACAACCAAGATGGGTTGAATTGCTTAAGGATTATGACCGTGAAATCTTTTACTATCCAGGTAAAGGTAATATAGTAGCATATGCATTGAG
Source organism: Aleurites moluccanus (assembly GCA_948193065.1). Lineage (NCBI taxonomy): Eukaryota > Viridiplantae > Streptophyta > Magnoliopsida > Malpighiales > Euphorbiaceae > Aleurites > Aleurites moluccanus. The sequence goes on along the minus strand of CANXYC011004857.1, from coordinate 12,347 downwards.
CTGGAAGTCTATAGGCAGTTTAGCTCACATTTTAGTTTCAAGAAGACCATTAATTTGTAAGATGAAGGAGTTAGTTAACATGGGTATGGAATTAGAATTGGGATCCCAAAACTGTAACTAGGCTCTGATAGCGCAATTTTGAATTAAGCCACTGTTGATTGATTATATTAAGGTGGCATATGATAGGGATCCATATCTTTTGAAGTTAAAGAAAGATGCTTAGAATGGTAAAGCTTTAAGGTTCACAATTGATAATGATGAATTGAGATGCGGTAGACGGTTATATGTACCTGATGTGGATGGACTCCAGGATTATATAATGAGAGAGGCCCATTATTCTTTTTACAGTGTACATCCTGGAATTACAAAGATGTACCATTATCTAAGGGATGTTTATTAGTGGTCTAATATGAAGAAGGATGTGGCAAAATTTATATCCACATGCTTAGCCTGTCAGCAGGTTAAGTTTGAGCACCAGAAACCATCTGGTGTACTTCAGGAGATAGAGTTACTGGAGTGAAAATGGGAGCAGGTTACTATAGATTCCGTGGTTGGGTTACCGAGGACTACACGAGGATATGATTCTATTTGAGTTATTGTGGATAGATTGACTAAATCTGCTCACTGTTTGGAAGAAAAAACCAGTTATTTTGTAGCTCAGTATACACAGATGTACGTTGATAAGATTATCAAACTTCATGGAGTGCCATTGGTGATTATATCTGATAGAGGTACACAGTTTACTTCTCAGTTTTGGAAGAAGTTTCAGGAGGCTATGGGTACACAGTTATGGTTCAGCACAACATTCCATCCACAGACAGATGGACAATCAGAGAGAACCATTCAGACATTGGAAGATATGCTTCGATTGTGTGTTCTGGATTTCAAGGGTAATTGAGATCAATATCTACCATTGATTGAATTCTCTTACAACTACAGTTACCACTCATTGATCGGGGTGGCTCCTTATGAGGCATTGTATGATAGGAAATATCGGTCACTTGTTTGTTGGGTGGAACTAGGTGAGAAAAAGTCGGAGGGCCTAGAGTTGATAAAAGAAACAATGGAAAAGGTGCCAATCATCTGAGAGCGGATGAAGACCGCTTTCAGCAGACAGAAGAGTTATGTCGATCCGAAGCAGAAAGATGTGCACTTTGCAATTGGTGATCATGTATTCCTTAAAATCTCACCTATGAAAGGTGTTATGAGATTTGGGAAGAAAGGGAAACTATCATAAAGATATGTGAGACCATTTGAGATTCTTAAGAAGATCAGTAATATGGCATACAAATTGGCTCTTCCACCTAATCTAAGTCATGTGCATCCGGTGTTCTATATCTTGATGCTATGGAAGTACGTGCTAGATCCGTCACATGTACTTGAGTTGCAATATATGGAGATAGAAGAAGACTTGTCATATATAGAGCTACCAGTAGAGGTTGTTGATCAATAAGTCAGACAGTTATGGAATAAGCAGATAACGATGGTCAAAGTGCTGTGGAGGAATCAGTCGATAGAGGAGTGTATTTGGGATAGCGAATACGATATGTAGGCCAAGTATCCATTCCTGTTCCAACATTAAGGTACGTATTTATTTTAAATTCAAGGATGAATTTATTTGAAGGGAGGTATAATATAATACCCTATAAATTGCTACAGTAATTGAATAGTATAACTAATTATCGGGCCGGGAAACACCAACATAACTAAAAAAATTTAGAGAATTTTAACAGTAATCAATTTAAATTAATTTTTCTGAGTATTTTGGCTAATGGAAGATTAATATTAATTTTAGCTAATTATCTGATGAAAGTATGGAAAAGTATTAAATATATTGGAAAATCAACATAATGGCAAAACCGTAAATAAGTGAAACTTCAGGGGTATTTTGGGAAACCCACTGTCTATGTTTTAAAATGGCTCTGAAACCATTTTTATAATAAACTACAGATAAAAATAAGTCATTTCAGTTCCCACTTTGAAATTCGATTCTCAACAGAATAGATAAAATAAATTACAAAAAAAAGTGGGGTCAAAGTCTAATTATTGAAAAGTTTAAGGACCAAAATGCAATTTGCTGATTTTTCTTACTATATAAGCATGCCTTAGAATTTTTTTGTTCATTCTTCCTCTCATCTTTGTCTTGGCCGAACCTTTCTCTTCCAATTCTCCCTTCATTTTCAATCAAATTCTTAAGGAAACCTTAAGGAAAACATCAAATTCACCAAAGTTCTTCCATTTCCAACCAAAATTCCTCTTGAAAACTCAAAGAAAACTAAGGTATTTCTTGAAGAAGAATTCGAGTCATCCATTAAGGCAAGGTTATAAATTGATTTCTTTGATTAATTAGATTATTTAGGGGTATTAGATGATGAATTGAATGGGTTTAATGTTCAATTGCATTAATTAATGCATTTGGAAGAAAATTCCCAAATTAGGAATCCTAATTCAAAGTTGTTTGATTTAAAACTTTAAATTGATGTTAGTTAATGTTTAATTAGCTTATAATATATTAATTAGAGGCTAACTGATGAATATTTTATGATTGATTTGATGTAGAACACAAAGAATTAGATGAATGTGACTTTTTCCTCCTTTGAAGCTTTAGGTGGCAAATCAAATTTTCAAGCCAATTTAAAGTATTAGGTGAGTGTAATATGCATCATTTTACTTCTCCTAAACATTGAAATGTTGATTTGAAATCATCCTTGAAATGGCCATCTTGGCTGAATGCACTTAAAGCATTTTTGCCTTTGATTTTTGCTTTGTTTTCCTATGCCAAATTGATCCATTAAATGTTATTTATTGATGGATATCTATTGTCTATTATGTTGCCTTGATTGAGTGCTTATTGTTAATTATATGGGCAATGTCACTGTTGCACCATAACTTAGCCAAATTATCCATTCAAAGTTGCACACCAAGTGTTCGATGAAATGCCTAGTTCATTTGCCATAGTCCTACCATTTGATTTCACTTGTAGGCCTACCATTTGAATATTATTGTTGCTAGCAACATTGGCATGCCAATTGAGCAAACCATATGACTATTAATGACCATTTTGTATTCCAATCCAATGTTAATTATTATTCCTTTTGCTATTAATTACATACCTTCTATTGCTTATTCATTGTTAAATTACAGTCTCGTTTGATTATTTCACGAGCTATTGATTATTGATGAGACAGTTGATATATATTGATATCCATTGACTTATTTTCATGCCTATATTGATTATAATGTGATTTGATAAAGCTTCCTCACTGACGAGATAGCGGGTAAATATTGTGGGCAATGTGCACATTGACTTTATATGGTACCCTTGCAGGGAAGGGTTAACTGTCCTAGCCATAAGACTTGATCAGTCTTATGTATATGATATGAGTTCAATATGAGCAACTACGTATTCATGGCCCATTATCTATCTTATTTACATGGTATGAGCTTTGTTACCCTATTTTCTGGTTCCAAATCTTTGATTTTGTAACCTAATTTCTTATTATGTAATTGGTGTGCAATCTTTTTTGTTTATTGTTTATCTACCAAATGTTTATTGTTATCCTAACTATTTTCTATTGGATGATGCATATTAGATTCATTGAGTATTTAATACTCATTCCTTTGATTGTTTTCCCTTTTATAGGTGCAGAGGAGGAGACATAATCCTATCTGTAGATTCTCTGTGGATATCTGTTGTGTCTATTTGACATTGTAAATATTTTTTACACTGTATTTATGTATATATTTAGTTGCTCTATGGGTTTGTATTAATGGCATAGTTAGTCTATAATTATATATGTATGATATAATATGGAGTTTAAATATTAAAATGGCATGTAATGATGATGTTTACAGCCAATTGCAGAATAGATTAGACTGTCAGACTACAGAGTAACAGAATGACAGAATGGATATTAATTAACTAATTGGTTATTAATGAGATAGTAAATGATTGTAGTAACTAATACTGGGTTCCCGAGTGTCGGTCGCCTCTGGCATCTCCAACATCCTAGGACCATCATGTTCCGAAATCAGGACGTGACATAGCACAACAGTGTCATTGACTTCAGTAACATTATCAAGTTGCAACTTGCACTTGCAGACATGTCATGTGGCTCATGTATCTAACTACTATTGAGAAGAAGTATTGGTCTTTTCATTATTTTCCACTATAGCAACAAAATTTTGAGACTCAGCCTTCTGCACTAGTATGTTTGCTTTCTTTTGTCATGTGTCAGATTTATCCTTTAGAGAAAATCTATAATCTACTATAAAGTCACCCTATTTCCCACAGTTGTGGCACTTGCCCCTTTTCTTCTTAGAGATGGTCTTTTTGGACTCCAACTTTTGAGGTTCATTTTAGGTGACTTGGAGTCCTTGTAATTTGTTATCGTGTTATTAGCTGACTGTTGCTATCTAACTATTTCCAAGTTATTCCTCATTCGATTCTCATTTTTGATGCTAATGAATCATTTGAGATCATCTTGTCCCACTTGTACCTTTTCCTGTACATTTCAGTTTTGAAAGTGTACCAAACATATGGTAATTTATAAATATTCGCACTAACAAGAAATGGATCACACATAATGATTCTCATTGGTCAATTTAGATCTTAAATTTTCTAAATCAGTAACTTGAAAAGTGATTTACATATTTTTATTGAATTTAAAATTCATAAATTTATCAATAAAATGAGTCTTAGATAATTTCTCCTCCTTTCTAAATTGAACATCTAAATTATTCTAAATTTTTTTAGTAATATTAAACTTGTTATAGACTTATGCAAGATGGTCTGAAAGACAATTTAATAAATAATTTTTATAAAAATCATCATCTTTAAGCCATTAAAATTTATCAACCTCTTCCATAGTGTCGGCAAAGATACTCAAAACTGTATAAAAAATATTTTCATATTTTAAGTCAAATTAAGTCTTTCAATTCCATGAATTAAATTCAAACCTATTAAAAATATGAAGTTTGATGATTTCAATCAGAACACATTTGTCCATTCTAGATAATTAGACAATTAAATAGCAAAGAATAGAACAAGTATACCTAAATTGCAGTTTGTAATTCACGAATTATACTGATTTTTTTTTATTATTCATGGATAGTAGCGTTCCACCTTACAGCCTCTAAAAGCTTCAAGTTGTCATGGATATACTTAACAGTCCAAGTCGTGGCATTGGCCATAGTATCTTGGGCAGCAAAAAGAACTCCAATTATGTTATCGACGATTTGATCATCAGTAGAACTTGTCTTTTCTCATCTTTTTTGGGGTTTGGTATCTTTGAATCATCGAATCCAAAATAAGTTATTTAGAAGCCATCGATCAAAGTCGGTTGACAAGCTACCACTAAAAATCTATCAAAAAAAATTATATAACTTTGCAACAGAAGTGACCGATCAAAGCAAATGGGTAATGAGAAATCTGTAACAACAGTAATTATAAATAATGCTTCAAGATTGTTAAGGTTTGGTGTCAAGCAGTATACAATTAGTTGAAGTATTACATCCTAAGTATATAGTTTGGAATACATAGCATACTACCTCCAACTAGAATATATATAATGATACACTAGGGTTTATCAATTAATGGGCTCTTGCCCATATATATCCACTACAAAGATTCATTATCTATTAGGCTTATTTTAAAATATAATTAGGTTTATTATTAAATACCCAATATCAACCAATCTAACGCCATCAATATCTATTGATATGGGATCTTAAATCTTGAATGTTTTAATCTTAAAAGATAGTCACACGAATCTTCATTAATCCATATGAAAACTTAACTATTTCATATATAATTAAACACTAAAAAAGAAAAATGTGATTTTACTTCCTACCAGATTCGCTCAATTACATAAGAAGTAAGAACCATAAATCCAAAATTTATTTCTTCACCTTTGTCATCCACTATCTGAAGACGAGCACCCAATTACAAGTTTAGTCAGGCAAGAATAGTAGGAGTATAAGTGAGGCAGTAAGTCCTGTGAACTTAGTAGAAATTAATAGCTTTTACATAGGTTAAAGAATGAACTTCAAAATTGTTAAGAAGGAAATGGGGTGCTATAAATGCAATTGAGAGAGATGAAACTAGAAATAAAAGAATTGAACTCTAAGAAATAATGCCCTGGCTGGTTCAAAATGAAGATGCTTTTACTCGTAATTGCTTTTTTCTCTTTGTATTTCTTTGTCGGAAATTGGGAAAATAGGTTATAGAATGTCAAATTATATTTGCCATAATCAAGCAACACAAAAAAATATAAAGATCAAATCAAATTATTTTGTGTATGATCAGTTTAACAAAAAATCAAAAGGAAAATAAAATAAGAATAAAGTAAGATAAGGATAGAAAAAAAATAAACACTAATATTTTATTGTGGTTTCACACTCTTGCCTTCATCTACTTCTTAATTATCACATCTTGAGTTTTTCTCTTTACTAAGTAGCTTTTTTTAAATGGGTAAAGCAATTTACAACCTAAATTATTATCACCTAGAATCTAAAACCTAAAGTTTACACAAGTATTTGAAAACTTATAAAACTTTAAGTTTACAAGGTATTTAAAAACTTATATTCCAAGTGTTTTAACTTATAAATACCCAAAGGAAGCCAAGTATTTTAAATTAGAAACAACCAAAAGAAATCGAATATTTTATCCAAGAAATAACTAAAGGAAACAACCAAGCATTTGAACCAAGATGTATAAAGAATTAATTGAGTATTTTAATCCCAAATGATCGAAGGCACAGTTTCATGATTTAACCTAGAAACATCCAAAAGATCACCATTTATTTTTCATTTACAAACACCTAAAAGATTCTTAAGATTTCAAATATGAACTCTAAAAAATATAAAGATTTCTCTCTTTAATGGGTTATAAATAACACCTAAAGTGAATAAAGGTAAACATTAAAGATGAGAAATAAGAAATTTGACCAATGACACAATGAAATCAACAAAAATCTCAAATTAATCTCAAAAAATTATTTTCAAAATCGATGTAGAGAAAAGTTGAGATTTCTTCGTTATATAGAGTTTAGAAAAATTTACCGTTAAATAATGAATTAAAATAGAGGTAAATCAATCATAATATCTTTAATTCAATCAAAAAATATTTTACTTAATGTCACATCCCGATTTTGGAACATGACAGTCCTAGGATACAGAAGATATTAGAGGCGACTGACACTTGTAGAACCCAATATCACATACAATTATCAATTACTATCAACTAATTAATCAATTACTCAATTAAATTTCATTTTGGTATTCTGTAATCTATCTGTATTTCATTCTGTAAATTACTGTAATTACCACCATTTCATTCCATAACATTAATTATACTCCATAATATGCCATACATATATATATATATAATCTAACTATGCCATTATACAACCTATGGAGATACTAAAATATAGATACAAAATAAAGTGTTTTAAATAATTACACTGTTATAAGACACTGCAGAATTTCTCGGAAAGCAACAGTCAAGAATCTGTCTACTACTCTACATCTGGAAAAGGAAACAATAAAAGGGTAAGTATAAAAGATACTCAGTGAATCTAATATGCATCGGCCGAAAGTAAAGACTGAAATATCAATAAAGAATAGGCAGATGAACAAATAATATCAATCTGCTTAACAATGTCAAAATACAAAATCAAATTACAGTAGATGACTATAGAATCAATAATCAGGTCAATGGAAAATATATCTCATGGATAAGACAGATGAAGGGCCATGAAATGCATATCACATGTATCAATCAACATAAGATTGATAAGGTCTTATGGCTAGAACTGTTAACCCTTCCTAGATAGGGTATCATTATATAATGTGCACATTGCCAACAGTATGTACCCACTACCCCATTGGAGAGACAGCTCTGTCAAATATCATCGGAGTCAATAAAAGCATGGAACAAATCAATAGATATCAATATATAATAATAATCTCATCAAGTAGCAATAACTCATGAATTTAATCAAACGAGACTACAGTTAGGCAATAGATTAACAAATATAGGTAAGTATATAATAGTAATGAGTTTGGCAATTAACAATGAGATGGAACATAGAATGGTCATAAATAAATAAATGGTTAGCACAATTGGCATGCCAATATCACTGACGACGATGGCATTCAAATGGTAAGCCTATAGAAGAAATCAATGGTAGGCCTATAGATTTGAACTAGGCATTTTAACAAACACTTGGAGTGCAACTTTAAATGGACAATTTGGCATAGTTTGGGTGCAACTCCAACATTTCCCCAATAATGAACAAAAATCCACAATCCAAGCAACTCAATAGGCAACAATTATCCAACAGTAAACAACATTTAATGGATCAAAATGGCTTATGAATATGAAGGAAAAACAAACAAAATTTCATGGTATGAATAGTACCATACAATTCGGCCAACATAAGGTTTTTAGGGTAGGATTCAATCATCAAATCAATTCATTAGACATGACAAATGATGCATATTAAACTCACCTCGCACTCCAAATAAGCTAGCAAAATTGATTTTCCACAAAAACCCTTATAAGAGGTAAACTAGGTAATCTCCCACTTCTTTGTTTTCTACATCAAACCAACCACAAATAATTCATCTATTAGCCTTAAATTAACATATTCTAAGATTAATTAATATTAAATAACACTAAATCAAAGATTCAAATCATACAACTTTGAATTAGGATTTCAATTTGGGAAAAACTCATCAAATGCATCAATTGATGTAATTAAATATTAAACCCATCTATTTATCATCTAATTCATCTAAAACAACCATTAAACTAAAGAAAATAACTCCTTACCTAATGACGATGATCCACCCAAAATTTCAAAGGCGGTGATTCTTGATTTCCTTTGATTTTTCAAGCAAAATTTCAATGGAAAAGGAAGAATCAATGTTGGTTTCTAAGTTTTCTTTAAGTTTCCTTAAGAAAACAAGCTTGAATTTGCTGGAAATGGTGGATATATGGTTCGGCCAAGGCTTGAGCAAGAAAGAAGATGGCCAAAATTTTTTCTAAGTGTTGCTTATATAGGTGGGTTAAATGGCAAATTATATTTGTGTCCTTAAACTTTCCAATAATCATTCTTTTACCCCATCTCCTTCAGTAATTTATTCTGATAATTCTATTGAGAATTAGATTTTAAAGTGGGAACTGAAATGAATTCTTTTTATCTATACTTTATTATAAAAATAGTTTCAGAGCCATTCTGAAACTCATACAATTAATTTCTCAATATACCCCTAAAGTTTCACTTATTTATGATTTTGCCATTACTTTAATTTCCAGTGTTCCTAAACATTTTTCACCTCTTTCCTTTCACCATAATTTCACATATAAATATATGATTCTTTACCCCCTGATGTCAATCAAAAATTCATATGCAAATAGACTGCTTGTCACGACCCACTTTTGGGTTGCGAAGGTCCTAGGGAACGGGTAGACTTAAGGTCACCAGAAACCCATAGAACTCATTAAACAGTCCATTCATCAATCATTCAATCAATATTAATTCATTAATCAAAACTTAAATCTCATTTATTACTTATAAATTTTACAGAAATTTTGTCAGAGTTTCCTTTGTAATTTTAACCTTAATTACGAGCCAAAACCGAGTCTCTCAAAAATTACACAGCCTGCACTAAAAATTATTTTACACTTCCAATAAATTGCCAACCTTATACCCTAAACTTTACAATTCAACAGTCATACATAACACTTCTAAATTTTTTTCAAAACATGAGAATTTCATTTTATTATTTACCTCTGTCACTGTCTTTATCACTATATTATCATTGACATTTTCAATCATTATGTATTACCCATTACATTTTGAATGTCACTGTAATATTAAATATTTCACTATTCATACATCATTATAATATTCAATCATCTAATTATACATAGTACCATGGAGATCTAAGAATTTCCACTAATGATCTTTAACAAATATAATTCTATCTCGATGTACTTGACGTCCTAAGTCGGAAAAGAAATTAACTTAGATCAAATTCCTCTAACACATCCCTGTAAAAATTATAAACCACTAATTTTGTGAGTATAAAATACTCAGTGAGCATGTATACAAAATTAAATATGAGATATAAACATATGATAATAAATCAACGGTAAGAAATTGTAATATCTGCAAATTTTTTTGTATTTTATTAAATTGTATATTTGAAGAATTACTTAATATCAAATATGAATATTTTGAGGAATCCAGAAATTTCTGGTTGTAGTTGCAGGAAATTGTAAGGTTGATTTCATATTATTAGAGAAATAATTTGGTAAAGTATAAAACATGAAAGTTATGAGTTTATGTCTTAACTGAAATTCTGTGTGTATGATGAGTTATGTTCCAATGAGTAGGACTGGTTTGATTGAGTGTTTCTGCAGAAAGTCTCTATCTGTTTAGAATTTCTGTGAATGATTGAGACAAATTGAGCCAAAGGTGTAAACATGAAAAATGTTCCTTTGTGTGTTGTGATATTGACTGTAAAATTTAAGGATTTTTGGATAAGTATATCTCAGTGGAGAGTGGATATTATCAGGACTGTTCGGATAGATTTTGGGGCAGTAAGTCTGGGTGACATTTAGAGAGTTACCAAGGTCTGTGTAGTTGCATTTGTGAATTGAATTTTGGATATATTGAGCTTCTATATGTCTATTTTAAGTGGAAAAAAGAATTAGTATGTTTGTAGCTCATTTTTGAGCTGGTTAAGTGTAAGTTGTCCAAGAAAGGTTTCAGCTTAGCAGAGTCTTGGTGTGGCAAGCCGGCAAGATGCGAAGTGGCATTTTACGAGCTGGCAATGCGGGCTAGCGAAGTGGCGAGTTGAGATTTTCGAAGAGGCATATGCGAGGTGGCATGTGCGAAGAGGATTTGGCGAAGAAGCTTTGGCGAATAGGATTGGCGAAGAGGACTTGGCGAAGAAGTTTTGGCGAAGAGGATTGGCAAAGAGGATTTGGCGAAGAGGATTTGGCGAAGAGGCCTTAGCGAAGAAGCTTTGGCGAAGAGGATTTGGCGAAGAGAAAAGGCGAGGTGGCATTATGCGAACAGGGAATGTGCAAAGTGGCAATTCGTGAACAGGATTTGGCGAAGAGGGAGATAGGCTAAGCGAGTTGGCAAAGAGGCGAAGAGGCATTACTGAGGCAGCACATGCAAGGAAGAGTTCGCGAGGCAGCATATGCGAGGTGACATATGCGAACTGGATTAGCAAAGTGGCCTTTGCGAAGTGGCATTGCCGGATCAATTTGGAGAGCTGGGAAATGCGAGCTGGGATTCGCAAACTAGCAAGCGAGATTTTTGGGGCAGTGGTCTATTTAACCCCAGCAGCCCAGTAGCATTTTTCACGATTTTTCCTTCCTTCTTTCTTCGTTAATTTCAGTCTTTTTTCAAATCAGTTCCATTATATTTTCTAAGGCATTAATACTCATATTAATGTATTAGACTTCTATATTATTCTATATTAAGGCATAAATCATCAGATTTAAGCAAGATATTTCAAGAAATTCAGTGTTGGAGAAATAAGGTAAATTTCTTCAAATTCCATATTCTTTTATGATTAATTAAATCTGGCAGTTAGAATGATTAATTATGGGTGTAAGAAATTTATTGCAAGCATTTCAAGATTATGTTAGAATGATTAATTATGGGTGTAAGAAATTTATTGTAAGCATTTCAAGATTATGCATTGTAATTAATATTGGAGGGATCAGAATTAATGGACTGTCATGAATAGTAACATGAACAGTAAATTCGAATTTAATGCAGATTTTTCTTTAAGAGATAAATTTAAATTGATGTTAGAAATTAAGAATAGAAATTCTAAGATTGTTAAATATTCAGAAATCATGTTAAATATTATTGATTTAGGAAAATCCTAATTTTGTATATTTGGGAAAATTTTCTTAGGAAGAGAAAATCAAAATAATTGAGGAGTTGGAGTTGAGCAAATTGCTGAAAGAAATTCAAGGATAAATCTTTATTGAGGTAAGTATGAACATTGCATTTGTTGTTTCTTATGACAAGACCAAATGTTCTAAATGTGAACCCATATAATTCTTGTATACTTCATTATATATTTTCGAACAAATAAATTGAACAGTCTTTGGTATTTCAAAACCAAAATTTACCATTTGTTCATGAGATTTCATGTAAGTGACTTGGTCAACTTTCTTGAATCAAGTTCACATGATTTCTACTTGCTTCTTACTTGTTAAACTTGAATGAAATTATGATATATATATATATATATATATTGATGGTCTTGCGACCAATATGTTCTTGTGATATGAAACCATATGACCCTAT
>CANXYC011004737.1:0-27975 GCA_948193065.1 Aleurites moluccanus | reverse complement strand
ACCAAACGGCTTCTGAAAGTGCCAGTGAATCTTTATCGATTCCAAATCGACAGGCTAATAAAAGTGCCGGTGAACAGTTACAAGTTCCAAATCAAACTCCTTTACAGGAGGAGAGTTGTAAAAACTCTGGTGATATGTCAGATTACAAATCCAAGGCTAGTGGAAAAGCCAATGAATCTTTACAGATTTCAAACCAAACTCATAAAAAGGATAAAGCTAAAAAAGGCTTTGAGGATGAAAATCCTGATTGTGATGATTTAAATTGGGATATTGTTTTTATTGAATTCAAAACATAGGAAAAGGAACAATCTCGTAAAGAAAGTCACAATGAAAGAATCAGAAAATGAGTCTGATGACATTCATGAAGAATTCATGAAAATTATGAGGGTAGATAACCCTGAGGTTTCAAACACCTGTAAGGATGACAATGCCTGGTACTTCATTAAGTACGATTATGGTCTTTCAAAAGACGGATCTATATTGTGTCCTGGATTGCATGGAGGGTTAGCCAAAAGAAACTTCAAGCAATTACAACACTTTACAGATGAAGTTGTTTCATATATTTCCTATTTAGAAAAACAACTTGAAATCCGTAAAAAGGACGAAGAAGACTTCCTTCAGCTAGTAATGGAGAGGGATAGACTTCTTGATGAAATGAGTTCATACATTCCACCAGAAGTGGCATATACCAGAAAAATTAAGAAAGTGGACTCGATATATCATTCTCTTAAGGAATGCTCTATGTTACACCCCTACATCTATTGGCAAGGATATGGAGGCCTAAATTTGAGAATTTCCTCATAAATGGCGAAAGATAGTCTCTGCTACACAGATGTAGAACTGACAGAAATTATCGAGATCAATAGAAATGATAAAGATCTGTGTAAATCACTTCCAAATATTGTGTAGGAATCCTTAGAGTTCTTGAGTTTAGATTCAAGAATAATTACCAGTTATATTATTAGCACAATTATGGATTGTAGTGAGGATGAAACGGTTCGTTATCCTTATCAAATTTGGGATCTTCATCCTGTTATGGCTAAAGATTTTGTTGAGCCACAGAAGGTTAATAATCAGAACTTAAAATTTTATTTTACCATGTATAAAGAAAACAAAATTATAACCCAAGCTATGAGAATTGAAAATTTTAAAGCTAGCCTGGAGAAGACAATCTATGCAAGTTATTATGTCCTTCTCGGAGATGGTAAAGTATTTGTTACAATCTGATCCTAATATACTCCTATTACAAGAGTATTGTCCATGATCAAGGGACGAGAAGAAGCACAAAAATTATTTCTGAGACTAGTGGATTTAGATCCAAGTTTGGATTTCCAACCTGAAACTATGAAGGTCTGAAAGAAGGTTGCTCAGTTCGGAGAGCAACGTGTTGTAGAGGAATTGGGTATGGGTTATGCAAAGGTAAGAGAAAGCATGGATGCCCCAGTTAGTAACTCACAGATTGAGTGACAAAAAACGTCATCCATGATGTCAACCTCAGTATGATAATTGAGGAATTGTTTTTCAAAAGAAACTGTAAATATTAAAGCACTACAGGCCAAAGTAGCTAAGTAGCTTTAAAATTTGTGGTGACAATGAAAAGAACTTATCCCAGATAAAGACTGACTTCTTAGCTGTAAAATTAAAATAATCTTTATCTTTATTTAATTATTGTAATGAATACAACTGGAAAACAGTACTAGAAGCACCAGTTGTCTATTTTATTTTAAAATGTTGTAAAATTGGCATACTATTCCAACTATCCATCTTAATTATTGTACTATTTCTCTTTGAGCTGGCAAACAGTAATACAGACACCAGCTTCGTTTGTAAAAAGTCTATATATACCTCTTCAGCTTATTGAAGAAGGGGGGTAAAATAAAATACATAGTTTCTTTAAAAACAATCATTGTCAAGTCTTTATCTATATGATTATTTTGCTTCATATACCTTTCATCCTTCAAAAATATCTGATATCCAGGAGTGTTACAGTAAGACCTAACCAAGAAAAGGTAGTAAGTCATATCCTCCATATATCTCTGAAGATATTGCTGGTGACGAGTTTGGAAGGAAGGCTAAAGCTATTGCGAAAGCTTAGTGGACCCGGTCTACAAAAGTATTTATTATAAATATTTTAATTATATAATTAAACGTTTATGTCTTCCAACTAATCTGCTAATAATAATTGGCTTAGAGATCTAGCTTTAACTCAGGCTAGAAGGGAAGAGTTGAGTGTCAGTCTTAGACGGCAAGATCCTTTCTTTGCTATTTATGAACAAAGAATAAGAGAATTACCTGTTATTATAGAAAGGATTGAAAGACTTGAAAACCATAATAAAAGAGATTTTGAACTTAAAAATTTTATAGACTAAGAACTTGAGTTTAATAATTTCCATTATTTTGAAACGCTTGGTGCTTTTGCATGTTTATTGGATGATCAATAATTATTCGGGTTGCTCTTATCCTGATTGTTATCACCTAGATCACGGTGTAGGCAATGATCCAGTGATAGGGTTATTAAATTTTATTATAGATCATTTAGACTCTCTAAATAATTCTATAGATAAATTGTTCAAAAATTTAGAAAAGTTGACTCTTAGACAGAGTGAATTTGAGGAATTTTTCCTTGAGAACAAAGGCCCTTTATGACTTGTTGTCAGCTCTCGTTATCACAACGAGTATAAAAAGCTGAAAGAAATTAGAAATAAAAGAAAAGCCCTTTAAAATATTTTTAGGAGTAGCTCTTTATAATTTCGCATCTGAACAGAATAATTAGAGAGAGAGCAGACTCACTTGAATGAGATTAGAGCCTAAAAGAGGGGGGTTTTAGATTTCTTTGAAAGAAAAATAGGACTTTGGGGGTTAAAATAGAAATAATATTAGTTTTGGAAGGATAAGGACTGCCAGTGAAACTAAGTTAAAAGTTGAAGGATTTTTGTGTTACGTTTTAAAGTTTAAGGACGACAATGTGCATTAGTCAATATTTCAGGGACTACCAGTGAAATGATCTCAAAAAATTAATGATGGTTATTAAAGTTCTGTCACACTCTTTATCTTCTCACATTTACTTCTCTCAACTGTTTATTAAAGCAACACGTGATGTATTAAAAAAAATAACGAAAGCATGTTAAAAATATTAAGACTTATATAATTATTACGATGTTAATTTTATTAAGATTAAATAATTCAATTATATATATACTCATTTAATATTTTATATTTAATTTATGTGAGATTTATATTTTAATATTCTTTTCAAGTGATAATTGTGTCAAGATAATTTTTTTTATTAAGCCTAGTTAACACTTGTAAATTTATGATAAAAATTGAGTTGGTATAATAGAAAGCCCGACACGGGTGAAGAGACAACTGAAGAAACCCACCACAGGAAGAAATTGAAAGTTCAAATTGAGCGAAAAAATAAATTTGAAAGTCCATCACTGGACGAAAGATAACTGAAAAAAATTCACTATGGGCAATAATTGAAATTAAATTAAACCTGAAATATATCTAAAATTAAAAGAAAAATTAAAATTCCAATGGGCATAGATCATTTTTTCGCTTTGCATGTTATAAATATTAAGAGTTTACATAGTTTTAATAGTGTTAATTTCAAAAACTAGCTATTAAGATTAAATAACTCAATTAATATATATATATATATATACACACACAAAATTTATGTCCTTTTAGTTGAGTTTTTTTTGAGTATGAATACTTCAATTTTTCAGAAAATAAAAAAGTTTCTTCAAATAAATGAGTTAGATAATTCTTCTTCCAGTACAAAAATAAAATCTAGTTCTGAAACGGATTCTGAAAAAAATATAAATCCAAATCCAAAAACCATTAATATGCTTACAAAAAGTTAAGAAGCAATTTTTGATATAATTAAGTATATTAATGGTCTACAAATCTAAAAAAAATGTCTAAATAAAATTTTAAAATCTTTAGAAGAGAAATCAAAATTTATTGAAAGACCCTTTTTCTTACCCTCTACCAATAAAAATAATTATGATCTTACAACCATTTTGGATAGAGGAAAGAAAATCAGAAAACATGTAACAAATGTTCAGGATTTTCAAAAAGAGATTAAAGAGATAAAATCAGAACTCATATATATTATATGAGTCATATAAAATTTATATCTTAACAAGCAAATGAAAAAAAAAAAAAGTAAGTGGAATAAACAGTAAAAAGTGAAAAAATTTATATTTTTGATATATAAATTAATACAAATGCACAATATTTTTCAAATCGGACCGATTAAACAATCGGTGAAAACAGAGAATTAGAGGTTTCATCGGAGTTAATCCTGTTAAACAGGAAAAAAATCAATATATATATATATATATAATTTGACATTTATTATATATATGATGAAAATAAATATAATTTGACATTTATTATTTTTGATCAAAAATAAAACAAAAATTTAAAATTAAAAAATATGACTATCTCAAACAGGAAAAATCGGTCCAGTTTGACCGGTTCACTGGTTAACTAGTCGATTTACCGATTAATTGGCCGATTCATCAATTTTTAATCAATTTTTAGGATATAAATTTTTAAAAATTAATTAGACTGATTTTTTATTCTATTTTTTATTTTTCTAATTCGATCGATTAATTCGATCCGATTTTATAAGCATGCGAATGAATGTAAAGCCCAGTAAAAATGAAAAAAGGTACACTGTAATTTCCTCTATATTTAAAAAGGTTGCTAATTCCTAACGTAAGCAAAGGTTCAAGCCCGATGATTTGGGTGGATTAGTAAGACTTGGCCTGAATCCAGTCCAGCCCATAGGATGATGAAGATTCTTCGATTGGGCGCTAAAAACAAAATCTCTCCTCCTTGCTCTTTCAGTGTCTCTTCTCTTCACGCAAAAAACGTGACGTTTCACTCTTTTGGCATGCTCTTGCTCTCTTTCTCAGCTCATCTTGAAATCCTTATTCTCTTGAGATTTCTTTCTTTATCGGTAATCAGTTAGTAAGTGAAATTTTATTGATAATTGAATTATTGTTATTTAATTTGTTTGTTTTTTGTTTTGTTTTAGGGATTCAATTCATTCAAATGTGTTTATTTGTCTAGTGATAGAATGAACGAATGCTCATCTCTTCATTTTTAGGGTCTGATATAGAATGTTGCTGCATAGTATTTCAATTGTTCAAAGCAATGCATTTCTTGTTTAGTTTAGCTTATATAGTGGATGTTCCTTTATATGTCATGGTTAAGCATATTCTGATGTTGGTTATTGTTTTTGCCAAATCATCCAAATCAATTCTCAACAATTCAAAGAAATTTGCAGGACACCGTCTTGTACCACTAGTGTACTTGGTTTTCAGTGATGTAGCTTTAGATTGCACTCGTGGCTATTATAACAGCTTTTTATCATTTCTATGTTGAACAACCTCTTTAATTTTTTAATTTCCTGACAGCAATTAAATTTTTTTACCACTCGTGGAAAAAGATAACAGGTCATCTATTGAATAGGTTCACTGATTTTTGTTGTTTTTTTTTTTAATTTTTTTTTTACCTGCAACTTCTTTCTCCCTCTCTTTTAAATAGATTTTTGTTGCAATAAAGTAACATACTTGTCTGTTTGAACTTTCTCATGATTATATATGTGCTCTACTATAAGGTTGAAGATTAGAATGTCCCTTTTTAGAGCTCAAGCAATTTGAAATTCTTGTCTTCAAAAATTAGTGTTTGTTCATTAAGAATTTTATATGTTAATCGCTGGTTCCCTATCTGTTATTGCATTTACAACAGAATGCAAAAATTTATATGTTTTATAAGATTAAATGCTAATAATTGATATTTTGGAGAAAAAAAAAAGATATAAGCAAGAAATCTAAGCAAACAATCCCTATGTCAATGCAGTTGCTCTTGAAACCTGGTTAGCTAATAGGAAGGTTATCATTTATGCCAATGATAATGAAGATAAGGGAACTGGGACAGGCTCTGCGTTTCATGTACTCTGTCGAATTTTGGAGGATGGCGGTGTTTTGGACAATATTTCTTGTTGCTTCATATTTGCAATTGCTTTTCCCAAGGATATTTAATCAGTGTTCTGATGCATATCCCCACTTCCATCCTCCAAGAAGTGGGCTTAGCAAACCTGTTTGCATCATTACTGGTGTAAGCTATCCTTGCATTCACCTATAAATAGTGGTTTACATATGGGCGCACAAACCAATACATATGCACACATAATCATACACATTTTACATATGAATATATGATCCTTTTTGTTTTTATCATTGTTACAGGCTACTTCTGGTCTTGGTGCTGCTGCAGCTTATGCCCTGTCAAAGGAAGGTTTTTTCATTGTTCTTGGTACTCTGTCCATCTTTATTCAACTTTTTATTTGATTTATTTGTTTTTGTAGCTATTTACAATGACAAGCTTGTAATTAATTAACCATCAACAAATACTTGATAATCTAACCATCTGACAAGTAAGGGGCATTCTTGAATTGCTGCTAGATATTACCTATTCTTTAAGTGTAAACATTTCCTGTTTATCTAAAATTTTGTGTAATTAATAAAGTTTTCATATTTGCAACCATTCTAGAATTATTTGTATTTGCTTAGTATCCAAAGTTGTAACAATTTTTTTTTATGGTTGACTAAATAATTGACATCCAGATGTTAATTTTTATCAAATCATGGTTGAAGCAGTTCTGTCTTTATTTTTGAACTAGAAAATATTCTTTTATAAGTTGTGCAAACAATAGCTGAACTCATTCTTTCTGCAGTTGGACGGTCATACAAATTGTTAAATAAGGTATATCCATACCATTAGCTTATTCTTATGAATTAGTACTTTGCATTAAACTTTTCTTTATGTTCCTGATATTGGTTTGTATGATAGACTGTCGAGAGGATAAAAACACAGAATAGGGATGCCCGACTCAAAGCTTTTGAGGTTGACCTATCATCTTTCCAGTCAATCTTAAAGTTCAAAGTCTCATTAGAGAAATGGCTCGTGGATTCAGACATGCATTCTTCCGTCCAACTCCTGATAAACAATGCTGGGATACTGGCAACATCACATCGTATCACAACTGATGGCTATGATCAGTAATTTCTCTCCGTCTTTGTATTTAATGTGAAGCCTTCTTGAATGCTAAAAGATTGCTCTCTTCCTTTCTCTTTCTTCTTCTTCCTCCTTTCTTTCTTTTATTTTTGTTTTTGTTCTTTGTTTTTTCTTCTATTTTGGACCTTTATCAGGTCTCTCTGTGTGTATGGTTCAGGGCCTGCAACTGTTTTAGTATGCCCAATGTTAGCCCTTACATCCTAAAAGACAACTTTTTTTTAATGCACTTGCGAGATCCTCCAAGGCGGCACTGGCCAGTTTAGTTACACTTGATCCTCATGGAGCTGCAACACCCTCATGTCTAATAGTCTTCCAGTTACTGATTCAGTTTGAATGTGACTGGAGGCTAAAATTGCGATAGATATCAATGTTCATACAATTAGTTGATTAAAAAAAAGAACTGGCTAATAAAATGCTTGATGCAAGATTAATTTTGGTATTAGGCCTTTTTTATATGTGCAATCATGGTAGACTGCTTTAAATAATAGAAAGCAAATGTTATACTTCAGTATCTTTCCGCTGTATATAAAAAAAAGATAAAAATTTTGTATTTCAACACATGAATCTTATTAATTTGATGAAGTATTTCTTGCTGACATTTCTGGTTTTTCCCAGGATGATGGGTACAAATTATATTGGTGCATTCTCCCTGACCAAACTTCTATTGCCACTTCTCAGAAACAGCCCTGTTGGTTCAAGGATAGTGAATGTCACATCCTTTACACATCGAAGTGGTAAGAATTTTTCTAATCACTAACGTAGCACATTTGTATTGTTTGAGGTTCTTTAATTTTTTTATCATCTCGTTCATAAAATGTTATTGGAACAAGTCTACATCAGCTACTGTAGGTAGGTTAAAATGGGTACTTAAAAATCTTGCTTTCATATGGACCTCATTTGTTTGCATGTATCGTGTTCCTGATTCTCTATTTTTCTGAACTTCTGGCTAGCATCAATTTTAATTATAAGTACAAAATCTTTGTTTTGCTTTGAATAAAGTTCTTCACAAGCATTTTCTATTAGTGTAATTCCTTTAGCTCCTTTTTCTTTAGTGTTTGATATGCAGGTTGACAAGGGAACTGTTGCTGGGAAGTGCTTCTGGACATCAAAACAATATCCATATTCTTATATCTATCAGTATTCCAAATGTAAACTATATTTGTCACATGATTTGCTAATTGACTACCTTTTTATATAATTTCTAACAATAAAATTTGGTATTGGTAGTATGCATTCTGCTGTTTTCATATCAACTTCATCGGCAACTTCACTTGATGGATAAATCTGGTCAGGTCTCTGTCAAGTATGTGTTCTATGACCTCAATGTATTTTCTGCTTGTTTAATGTAGGAACCAGTGCCCGGTTTTGAGTGAAACTTATTTATTATGTTGTAATGTATGTTTGAATCTAACCACTTGCTTATTTTCTTCGCCTCTTCTAGGAAAATGTGCACTAATTATTTGGATTTTGTCTCTTTTTGTGTCGTCCATTCTATTTACTTGCAGATAATCATCTATTCTATCACTTGCATAAGATTATTCTTTTCTCAAGGATACTCTCATACTCTCATCATTTTGGAATTTCTTTTTGTAATATCTTATGATGAATTTTTTTTTGGTGATTGTTTCAGTGTCTCATGATCACCTTGCTTTTGGTTCTGTTGCCTATTTAGTGCCGCAGATCCTGGAGCGGTGGAAACCAATCTCATGCGAGAAGTTCCTTCTTGTCTTTCCCGTATGGCATTTATAGTGTTGAAACTTCTAGGCCTTTTGCAGTCACCAGATACTGGGGTGAGCTCTATTCTTGATGCTGCCCTTGCCCCACCGGTGAGTTTTATAGAGGAAGATGGTGTTCTTTATTTTTCTCCAATATTAAAAAGATGATTCCAATATTTTCTAGGAATACCCGTAAATTTCTTGTTCTATGGTAATTGATTCATTTCTCTCAGGAAACATCTGGGGTATATTTTTTTGGTGGGAAGGGCATGACTCTTAGGTCTTCTACTCTTTCATACAACATCCGCCTTGCAGAGAAACTTTGGACATCTTCGAGTGATCTCTTTCAAGAGTTACAACTTGCTTTCAAGGACAAGGATAATTAATTTTTGTGCATCAAGTTTGCAAACAAAGTTGGTAGCTACATGCATGCAGCAGTCAGCAAAACACATGGGCTAATAACCTGTTTGGTGTTATGAGGTACAGTTCTGTTGGGTTCCTTGATTGAATATAATCATTGTCATTTTGCAGGAAACAAAAATGCAGGCTTCTCGGTGGACATACATCTATGCAAATAAGATCATAGTAGAAAGTTCTAAACTCAGAAATTAAGCCTTTCTAACCCAAATTAAAGAAATCAATATGCGGTTATGAATAGAAATTGTAATCTTCAGTCAATAATAATTGTATATCAAAGCTTCAGTGGCTGACCTCCTATGCTTTCTTTTAGTAATCAACTAATTATTTTATTATTATTATTTTAGGGGCTGGATTAAAAAAAAAATCCCAATTTTTCTTAGCAGATGGTCTGAAGTAACGGTTATCTAGACTGGCCTTTGTTAGATCTCATTTGGAGACATAAATGGCCGCCTTTCTCGTATAACAAGAAATTCAAGATCTTTTCATCTTTTTTGAACTGAGGCCTTTGTTTTTATTGTTGCTTTTATCAACAAAGCGGAATATATTTGGTTAAAGATTCTGCATGTTTGTTGTTTGTATTGAAGTTTGACAATGTTATATTTGAGAAGGAAATGAAGTTAGTTTGGGAATTCTATAACTGGAACTGTATTTCTGTGCCAAGGTAAATTAGAATTGAGAATTTGTGATTTCAAATGTTTCCTTTGATCCTTTAGTCATAAATGGGAATATTGTTGGTATTGAATCTAACATGAAAAGATTAAGAAGTGACATTGTTATCATTATTAGTAAAAAGTGACAGGGAGAGGAACGGCTGATGGTAAGATGAGAAGTGTTAGCCCATTGTTTGGTAGAATGAAAATTATATTACATATTGTATTAGTTCATTTGATTGTTTATTTTTTTTTAAAAAAAATTTAAACGCTGGGTAATAAGAATGTAAAAAAGACAGTAATTGTTTTAATAAAAATTGAAAGAATTAATTTATAAAAATAAATTTAAAAATGTAAAATTAAGTTATCGAAGAAAATTAAACTGAAATTAATTAAAAAAAGGTATAATATCAAATACAAAAGATTGATATGGAGATGTATTTATAATAAAATTAATTATAATCAGCATCAAAATATGAATTAAAATTATATCTTATATTTGTATAAAATTTTTTCTTATGTTTTTAATAGACTTTATAATAAAAGATAATAAAATAATAATTTTAATTAAAATATAATAAACCTATAACTTGAAAATAAGAGGTTTCTTTTTGTCTTTTACAGAAAAAAATTCAAAAATTTTGAGAAATCAAAGACTATTTTGAACAAAAAGAAAATGTCAGAAATACTGTCGTGCTAATATATACATTACATTCAACTAATTTTGAGGATCTTTTAGGCTAGAACTTATCCCAAACCCACGTCACATATTAACTAAAAATCTCAATTTTATGAAGTCATATTAGCCAAATATTTTGGGATTTCACAGTTGATTTTGAATATGATTGCACAATTCTTCAATAATTGAAACAAAGTCAGTAATGGCAGCTACAGTGAGCACAGTACAGACCTACAGATATCATTTGCTCGTGGAAACCAACAGTTAATGCCAAAATCGGTAGCAAGTTCCCAGCAAACAATGACACTTATTAAGACGCCGTGTAGGGATTACCCTTATTACTACCTAAGTCAACCCAAATCCAAAATTAGTATAAATAGTTTAGCTTACACAAGGCTTAAAGAGATATGGTGATGAAGAAACAGACATTTTTTATTGCTTTAGTATGGCTTCTGGCAGTTGCTTCCATTGCCATATCTGCAAATGCAACTGCAGGGCGTCGTCTGTTGGCATATGAACATGTAGTTCAACGCCAAGGTAAAAGTCATTTAAGCATATAAAATGAGAACCACTTAAAAACAATCCTTTGGATTTATCAGTTTACTCAACACTGCTTCATGCAGAGAGTTTTTAACGAATGTTGTTGATTCTGCGTCATTACCCTACCCCACTCTTAGTATTAATATTATTAACTAATGGTTGTTGCTGCTGCTTCACAGGGAGGGTTCCAAACCTCCGTTGTGAGAGAGTATGCTGCGAGTAGAATTGTTGCTAATCTAATCCATGAAGTTTTCATGTTACTTTACCAAATAAAGTTTACAATGCTGGAAATAATATGAAAATATGTTTATCAATCAATATCTACAAAATGCAGAAGCTTTTCATCATTCTCAGGTTCCTTCCATGAGAGATTTATGTAACAGTTTGTACTTTCTGGAATAATCAACAATAATGCATGCACCTTTTTATATACATGTAGTGCAAGAAATTTAAGAGGGAAACAGACCATTATCTTTGAGATGATTAAATTCCATCACAAACACTGGATCACAGCTTTATCACTTTCTTTTTGTTGATTAGGTTTCCAGAGTCAGAACCCCATAGTTTTAGAATTGATTTTAATTTCGTTAAAAACTCATTAGTTGATTTATCATACTGCACTTGTATTGTGATTTGATCCACACTTCTTAGATCTTAGAACTTAAGAGAGCAAATGTAATTCAACACAACCTATTAAATAGGATCCGGCATATGAATTTTTTTTAGATAATTTCGGATATCTAAGGTATAGAAAATTCCGAGAGCAAACATATATATATATATATATAAAGATCAATGTGATTTCCAGATGGGAAAATTCAATAAAATATGATTTTACACTGTTTCCTACATGATTCTATCACATACAACAATATAACCTGCAATCATTTTGAATAAACCTACAACTTGCTATCGTATTCTCTCACCTATGTTTAAGACTAGTAGTTTCAAAAGAGGGACCCAGAAAAACCCACTTTAAGAAAACTTCCTTTTCACATTACAAAGACCCACGTCCACCACAGCATCAAAATCCATTTTATAATCCACCTATTGTATGGTCTAAAAGCTGAAGAAGAACCAGTATCAGTAACCCCAACAAGGAACCTGCAATCACCTACTGATGGGTCTAGGAATGTAACCATACCAAGTCCATCGAAATCACAGCTTTGAGCATTCTGATTCTGAAGTTGATAGTAACTGTTGAATGCATAAGAGATATTTCCCTTTGCTCCAATTTCATTGCACGATCCCCCATAATTTAGTGTAGTGCAATCTGCCACACTGCAGGCAATTCTCAAGTGGTTTGCAACATTAGACAGATCTTTCATAGGGTCTGCCACACACCATCTAGATAGGAGATACTCAACATTCCTTGCATTTTTCAATAATTTGTTTCCCAAACCAAGGTTCAGTGGATATTTAGCCTGGCCATCAAAGGAGAAAATCCCCCAGTGCCTCTCAAAATTTCCTGGAAGTGTGGACTTTGCCCCTTCGTCAAGTAGGCTGAAAAGATAAATATCCATGGGAGGAGCAACCGGCCTGAGAGGGGTCCCTTTGTTACTTAAAACATGATTTATGAGCCCCTGATTGAAAGCCCTTGCTGCAGAGAGATTTGCGCTGATGGCTCCATCAGATGGCCAACCCACCTCCCCAATAACTATAGGCATCTGACCATATCCAAGTTTGCTAAGGGCTGCAACTAAAGTGTCAAAATTCCCATCAAATGCATTGTAGTAAACATTAGGCCCATCCGTAACAGGATGGGTACTCCCTTCGAAGAATGCATAGTCTTGAGGGAAATCTGAGCTCCCATAAAGGCTAAGAAATGGGTAAATATTGACAACAAAAGGTGACCCATTTGAGTTGAGGAAGGAGACAATTTGAGTCATGATTTCTGTCAATTCAGGCCGGAATGTTCCTTGAGAAGGGAGGGAGGATTCATATGCATCAGCATTGCAAGGGACCACTAGCTTCACATAGCCAGCAAGATTTACTTTAGCCAAAGACTGCTGTATATTGACCAGGGCAGGGTATACATAGGATTGAAATTGACCAGAGTAACTTGAGAGGAATGGCTCATTTCCTACAGCTACATACCTGCCATTGTATGGTAAGAAGCAAAAATAAATAAGAAGTGTGGAACTGCAGAATCCAGATTATACAGAATGTTATTGCACATTTCAAATTTTAGAAATGCAGTAATCAGAGATCTGAGCAAGCATATTTAAACTTCAGTATTTGAACAAAAATTGTCATTAGCTGATGGCCTTGCAAAAATGAATTGTACATTCTTATCGAGGCACTCTAAGCTATTTGCCATATTAACCACAAGATTCCAGAACCAGAATCCAGAACTGTATCATGCAAACATGAACCTAATCTGTGATATACCCACTTAAACTTCTACAGCTTTTGATTTAGCATTTGTAACCCAATCACCCCTTCATTTACAGCTTTGAGGGAACAATTTAGCTTAGAGAGTGGAAATATCTAACACAAGTGAAAATCTCTCTTACACACAAACACACACGAGCAATGGTACCTGTTATTTCTCAAACATGTAACTATTTTAACAGGAACACAGACACAAAAGCAACCAGTGATAGACTTGCTCGCCCCACTCTCTCTCTCTCTCTCTCTCTCTCTCACATACACATGCACACACAAAAGCAATGATATATTTCATAATTCTCTTTTGTTGTTAGAAATTATTTTAATGAAACAACTTAGTAAGGATAGGCAGACGCCATATACCATCAGACGAGCAATGCTGTCTATCCTAGGAGGAGGAGGAGCTGTGCTATCTGGCATAGGAAGTCTGCATAGCAACCCACAGCTTTTATAGACAAGACAATTAATTGTTGAGGAAGTAGGACAAACCTCAGCTGCATAGGACTATTAGAAATTCAAACCGAGGAAATACTATAAAAAACAAAGCTCATTAAACAAAATCATTGATTTCCAATCACCCAAAAATCTACTCTGTGCACATGAAAAGCTATTTCCCTTGGTCTTAAGATTAACTAAGCAAAAGGCCAAGTGTCCACAAATTATGCTAATTGTAACCTAATTGACAAAACTACTTAATATACGTCTGCAAAAAGAGAGCACATCATCTAAAACAGAACTACTTAT
The DNA here is from genome assembly GCA_948193065.1 of Aleurites moluccanus. NCBI lineage: Eukaryota > Viridiplantae > Streptophyta > Magnoliopsida > Malpighiales > Euphorbiaceae > Aleurites > Aleurites moluccanus. The sequence continues at coordinate 13,741 of CANXYC011004737.1, read as the reverse complement.
ACAACGATAACTCAGAATCAACGATATATACCAGAAACAAAAATCTCATAAAAAAAAGAAGAAATAACTTGTGCTTGATCTTGCATATTTAAGTGCTTCTGCACTCTCAGATTCATATTTAGTACACTAATTCATAACTTCTGGAATATATTTCCCAAAATTGTCAATAATTTTTGGTGTGAATCGGAAATCTAATGCCTGAATTCTCACACATGATACATACACACAATCAAAGTATTGCCTAAGAAGTATCAACATCATCTGCTGCCCCCTATTGGTCTAAGGGAAAGGGAAAGGGACCTCTCTCACTTATTCAAAAGTACCCATTAGAATAAAATAAACTAATCCAGTACTAAAAACAAAAACAAGAACACAAAAGGCAAGATCGAAAAAGTATGTACATTTCCTAACACTTATTAGCAATCAAAGGGAACCAACAGCAAATCCCAGTTAAAAAGAATAAGAATTTGGAAAAATAAGCAAATGGGAGAGAGAGAGAGAGAGAGAGAGAGGAACCTGATATCAACACCACCTTTAACCATATATCTGGAAACATTCTGTCGAACCCACAAATCAGAAGCAGCAACAGAAGAGCTAATAGAAGCCAACATCTCATTGGGTATACCAAGCATGACTTGAATACCACAACCCATTAAAGCTCTCATTACATCTGGGTCTGCTTCAAAAAGCTTCACTTTCTTTATCTTATTGTCTTTCAACAGATCCACCACTGTTGAAGGGTTAAGCTTGTGGAAAGACAATGTTCCCCAGTTCACTCCTATTGCTGATTCTGCCATTAGAAAGGAAGAGCCTAATATAAGTAAAACAAAAGGTGCTGTGAAGCCTGACATAGTGGAAAGCTTTGTGGGTTCCTTTCAAAAATCATAAAATCTCAGGTACCCACTTACATCCATCCCACGCTCAGTGGCTAACGGGTTGCAGTTGGCGTTTGTATCGGTGGTGATGGTGGAGGTGGCGAGTGGAGATGTGACGAGTGAGAAATAAAGAGCTAAATTTATAAAAGATTAGGAGTGGTACTAATTAATTAAATTATTAATAAAGTAATGTAACCGCTGGAAGAGTAAAGTGTAAGACTCCCCCAGAGAAACATTATTATTATTTTATTAATTCTGTTTATTGAAAGTTTATTTATTTTTTCATATTTAGTTGTGGAATGTCTGAATTACCCCTCCACTATTTTGGGAGAGTTTCGTCCTTTTCCGTTACCAACTTACAAGTTATGGGAAATATCCAAAATATAATAATTTTTGTAAAAATGACATTAATTTCTGATAGTTTATTATTTTGACATTTTCTTTTTTTTTTTTTAGATAAATTTACCCCATATATCATAAAATAAAAATAAAAAATTATTTTTTATCTACTCAACATCCTTTCGAATCCATTTGTGCACATTTTTTTTCTATACTTAAGAAACGAATTAATCATAAACATTTTTCTTTTTCGTTCTTTTTCATTTTTGTGAACGCAAATTTGTTGTATTTTTTCTTTCTCTCTTTGAAATCATAGATTTTGAAGTATTTTTTTTTCTCTCGCTTTTCAAAATCATAGATTTTTGAAATATCATCTTCTTCACAATGAATCGCAGATAGAAATTTGTAAGTTTATGATTCAAGGTCAAATAATTTATATTTGATATAAAATCACAATATTTGATGAGTTTGATTTGATATAAAATTAGTCAAAATAGTTAAAAAAAATAATCGAATCTAATGAAAGGTATGAAATTAAAAAATAATTGTAATGGGCGTTCCAAATTTGTCATAGGTATTACACCATGTTTTGTGGCTTTTTGAGCTAGAGAGTGAATGAACTTGAGAATGGACTATTATAACTTACACAAATTCTTGGAAAAAAAACATATTATGGCAACAATTTATTATTAATTAAAATTAAAATGACATGAATTTACATAAATTTTATCATTTAATTTTCAAATAGCATATAAATACAAAAAAATTCAAAACACAAAAATTTTCAAAAACCCACATATATCAATTAATAGTATCATAAATCACTAAGCTATGTACCAAGCGATATTAACCATAAAATTTACAGAGATTATACTTGAGAGGTATCAATCATACTTATTTCCCTTCTAATGAAGTAGAAAGCTTCTTTATCCAATGGTTTTGTGAGAATATCCGTCAATTGTTGCTTAATTTCCACAAAAATCAATATTAATATGCCCTTTACTCACATGATTCATTTCTCACCAACCTCTAATTTAATTGGAGTGCTCATAGGAGTAGGTTGAGATTTTGTGTTATCTATTTCAAATCTTTTAAGCAATTCTATCACACCCCAACTCCAGTGGTGCGACGATCCTAGGGTAAGGGTAGGTTTAAGTCCACTATAAACTCATAGAACACTCATATCCTGGATCTCATACTCAATACATATCTACATCATATATAGTTATCATTATAAATACTCATTTCTATGATTCATGAAATCACCATTCATACATTTACATTCATCATCATATGATTTTCTCTTGTTCCTTACTAATCAAAAGATACATCCCACATCAATAAGGAACAAGGGCAGCCCAATTGTAACAATTCAGACATCAAAATAATATCATCCTCAACATCTAACTACGGAGCTCTACAATATACTCCTAATACATACAATACCATAATACAAACTAATGAATATATCTCAAAAGAATTACATAGAGTCTTCTTGGAGGAATGAATCAAGAAGCTCTGTCTTCTAAATTAGCTCCCTCTCGAGCTACACTATCACCTGAAATCCACAGAAGAGGAGTGAGCCTTCAACTCAGTAAGATATGAGCATGCAAAGTAAAGCTCAAGCCAAAGGAACATGGATATGAAAATATCATAAGGTTATGCTTACAAAAACATAAGTGTATTGTCAAATCATACGATAGAACTGCAGAGTGCATCAGTAGCCTTGCTACCTTATCACAACAGAGAGCATCAGTAGCCGTGCTACCTTATCACAAAACATATGCTTGACCAGGTATATGCCTAGAGCTTATGGTCCCCTCTAGGTGAAACACTGATAAAAACCCTATCAGCTAGGTTCCCAAAGTGCACAACGGACCAATGAATTTACTCTCATTGGGAAGAGCATTTTATACATATACATATCATGGGTCATATAGCTTGGATTTCACAAGAATCATATTGGTTACAAAACCATCAACATATAAACATGAATTCATTCAAGTTAACAAATAGGTTTCATAAGAGCTTGGTCCAAGGAAGAATGACCAAGTCATTTACAACATATAAAGTGATTACATGGAACAAATTATGATTTGTTTGAGAACATCATGAGAATTTTATTTAATAGGTTAATAATACAATGTTTCATAACATGAGAATCATATATATGAACATCAGGAAGGATTGAGCAATCAATTTCAGAGAAACAATATGCATATGCAATTGTCATACTTACCTCAAAACAATTTATCCTTGTATTTCCCTCAATTACTTATAAATTCAATAATCTCCTCTATTTCCTTGAGATCTCTTCTCCTATGACAATTCCCAAAATACTTACAATTAGGGTTTCCTCAATTGATAATACATAATATGGTTCCTTATAATTTTAACTATCTTATAGTCTCTATTATTGTTTCCTAACATCAATTTAATTCATCTCTTAAAGAAAATCTAAAAATTAAGAACATACTTACTATTCACGTCACTATTCATTAAAATTCATAAATTCTAGTATCTTCCATATTAATTAAAATTAATAGCCTTAAATGCTCATAATAGGTTCTATATAACTCATAAATAACTATTCTAACTACCAAAAATCTTACTCTAAAAAGAAAATGAAGTTTGGAGAAAATCACCTTATTTCCCCAAAAATGAGTTCTTGAAGGATCTAAGCTTGAAAATGATGATTGAAACCTTTAAATGTAATAATTTAATGATTTAATACATTAATTCTGAGTATTAATGCCTTAGAAAACAAATGGAATAGATTAGAGAGAGATAGGAGAAGAAATGAAGAAGAAAGAAAGAAAAGAGGAAAAGTTATCGTGAAAAAAATGGTTACTGCTTCTCTTTTAAATAGGCTACTGCCTCTCTAATACCCACTTTGCCAAATTTCTACTTCGCCAATTCCACCTCGCCAAATTCCACTTCGGCAATCCCACTACGCCAAATTCCACTTCGGCAATCCCACTTCGGCAATTCCACTTCGCCAAATTCCACTTCGGCAAATCCCACTTCGCTAATCTCACTTCACCAAATTCCACTTTGGCAATGTCACTTATCTAGCTTGATCAGCCTCTATCTACCTCGAAATCGAGGAGCCAGCTCGCACTACCTATTTCTGCCGAGCTGGAAAATCTTCCTCGTTAACTCGCACTAAATCAGCTCGCCAATGAGTTACAAATATTCAAACTCCTCTATTCTTTTTGTTACTTAAAATAGACACTTAGGGGTCCAACATATCCAAAATTTAGGTCAAAAGGAGATCTTCATAATTTATGGTGAATTTTTAAATTTCACCTTGACTTTACTTTCCAAGTACTATCTGAGCAAGTTTGATTAATTTAGATCTCTCTTGAACTACAATTATCCAATCTCTTTGAAATTTTACAGCCATCTATATAACATATAACGAAATATTTTTCATGTTTACACTTTTGACTTACTCAGCCTCTAACATTCTTAGAATAAATAAATATTCTCAGACTTTCTGCAGGAAATAGCGAACTAGACAAGTTCTAGTCGAGGAAGCATATCTCCTCACACACAAAATTTTACAAAACAGTTCTAAAGACTTATAAGATATAAATATACAACTCTTATGTTTTACACTTTTCTAAATTATTCCTTTAAGATCATGAAAACTAACTTACAAGATCATTACTGAATACAGGTTCTGAAATTCTTAAAATACTAACCTATCCACAATCATCTCAATAAACATGCATAAAAAAGATTAACAGGTATTGCATTTTTCCCCCTTAAATAAATTCGTCCTCGAATTTTAAAGAACTTACCTTAAACTTGAAATAGGTGGGGATACTTACCTCGCATAGCTTGCTCATTTTCCCAAGTGCACTCTTCCATTACTTGATTCTTCCATAAGACCTTAACCATTTCTATCTCTTTGTTCCTTAACTTTTTGATCATTTTATCAACAATTGCCACATGAACCTCTTTATAAGTCAAGTCTTGTTGAAGATCTACTGCTTGAGTTTGCAACACATGAGAAAAATCTGCCACATACTTTCGAAGCATTGACATATGGAATATTGGATGCACACTATCTAAATTTGGTGGCAAGGCTAACCTATATGACACCTCTCCAATCTTATCTAAAATCTCAAATGGTCCGATGAATCATGGAGATAGCTTGCCTCTCTTGCCAAACCGTAGAACTCCTTTCATTGGTGGGATCTTTAAAAATACTAGATCTTCAATGGAAAACTGAAGGTCTTTTCTCTTTGGATCGGCATAACTCTTTTGGCGACTGAAAGTTGTCTTTAATCTCTCTCGGATCAGTGGAATCTTTTCTGATGTATATCTCATCAATTTTGGTCCTTCGATATACTTTCCTCCAACCTCATCCCAACACAAGGGAGATCTGCATTTCCTGTCATACAAAGCTTCATAAGGGGACATCTGGATCGTTGAATGGTAGCTGTTGTTGTAGGAAAATTCTATCAACGGCAAATGAGCATCCCAATTTTCTCCAAAGTCTAGAATGCACATCCTCAGCATATTTTCTAGAGTTTGGATGGTCCTCTCTGATTGCCCATCTGTTTGCGGATGAAATGCTATGCTGAAATCAAGCTGTGTACCCAAGCACTCTTGTAATTTCTGCTAAAATCTCGAGGTGAATTGAGTACCTTTATCTGAAATGATCGAAAATGGAACTCCATGAAGTTTGACAATCTTATTGACATAAATTTGTGCATACTGAGAAGTTGTTTAAGTCGTCTTGACTGGCAAGAAGTGAGCTGACTTGGTTAATCTATCAATAATAACCCATATTGAATCATGGCTTCTTGAAGTCCTTGGCAATCCAACCACAAAATCCATAGTCACTCTCTCCCATTTTCATTATGGCAATGGCAACTGTTGAAGTAGTCCCGAAGGTTTCTGATGCTCGAACTTAACTTGTTGACAAGTTAGACATTTAGCTACATATTCTGCGACATCTCTTTTCATTCCACTCCACCAATAAGAACTCTTGATGGCATGGTACATCTTCGTTGCACCCCGGATGCACACTATAACTAGAATGATGAGCTTCCTTGAGAATCACATCCTTCAATCAATCCACAGCTGGAACACATAATCTATTGCCTAGTCTCAGTACACCATCAACCATGGCAAAGCTTGAAGCTCTCTCTCTTCCCACATCGTTCTTTAGCTTTACCAACTGGGGATCCTTATCTTGCGCTTCTCTTATTTGATTAATGAGAACCGACTTGACTTGAAAATATGCTAAAAGCACTCATGAATCTGACAAATCCAAATTGATTCCCATATCATGCAATCTCTGCATTTCCCTCACTAATGATCTTATACTCACTTGGATATGGGCTAAGCTTCCCAAAGACTTCCTGCTTAATGCATCTGCCACTACATTAGCTTTTCCTAGATGGTACAATATTTCATAGTCATAATCCTTAAACAATTCAGCCCACCTTCTTTGCCTAAGATTAAGATCTTTCTGTGAAATATATATTTCAAGCTCTTATGATCTGTGAAGATCTCACACTGCTCTCCATACATATAATGTCTCCATATCTTCAGGGAAAACACAACTGCAGCCATTTCAAGATCATGTGTTGGATAATTCACCTCATGCTTCCTCAACTGTCTAGAAGCATAGGCTATCACTCTACCATGCTGCATAAGTACACATCCAAGCCCTACTCTCGATGCATCACAATACACCGCATATCCTTCTTCACCAGATGGCAAAGCTAAGATAGGTGCCGTGGTAAGACAAGTCTTCAACTTGTGAAAACTCTCTTCACAAGCATCCGTCCATTGGAATTTCACTTGCTTCTGAGTAAGCTTGGTCAAAGGTGCCGCAATCTTAGAAAAATCTTGCACAAACCTCCTATAATACCCTGCCAAACCCAAGAAACTTCTAACTTCGGAAATATTTGTGGGTCTAGGCCAATTAAGAATTGTATCCATCTTTCTAGGATCAACTTTAAGTCCTTCCTTTCTCACCACATGCCTAAGGAAACAAACACTATCGAGCCAAAACTCACACTTGGAGAACTTGGCAAACAACTTATGCTTCCTCAAGACTTGTAATACAATCTGAAGATGTTCTTCATACTCTTCCTTGCACCTAGAATATACATGGATGTTATCGATGAATACAATGACAAACTTGTCCAGAAATGGCCTGAACACCCTATTCATCAAGTCTATGAATGCGGCTAGTGCATTAGTCAATCCAAATGGCAACATTAAATACTCATAGTGTCCATATCTAGTCCGAAAAGGCATCTTTGATATATCCTCATTCTGAATTCTCAACTGATGATAACCCGATCTCAAGTCTATCTTGGAGAAATGACTAGCACCTTGCAATTGGTCAAACATATCATCTATCCTTGGTAAAGGATACTTGTTCCTGATGGTAACCTTGTTAAGCTGCCTATAGTCGATACACAATCTCATAGAACCATCTTTCTTCTTCACAAAGAGTACTGGTGCTCCCCACAACGAACTGCTAGGTCTGATGAATCCTTTGTCAAGCAAATCTTGTAATTGAGTCTTTAACTCTCTCAATTCTACTGATGCCATACGATATGGAGGAATAGAAATTGGATATGTGCTAGATAGCAACTCAATACCAAATTCTATCTCTCTATCTAGTGGCAAACCAGGTAACTCTTCAGGAAATACATCCGGAAACTTGCTAACAATAGGAATTTGATCCATATCTTTTACTTTCTTTTGATTATCTCGGACATAAGCCAAATATCCTTGGGATCCTTTCTTCATCAATCTCTTCACCCCTAAGGCTGATATCATATTGTATGGTATTTCGTTAATCTCCCCTTGAAATTCAAACTCCTCACTTGAAGCTGACTTGAAAACTATCTTCTTCCTATTACAATCTATGGTAGCATAGTGCTTGGACAACCAGTCCATGCCCAAAATCACATCAAATTCCAACATAGGCAATTTGATCAAATCTACAGTCAAGTTCTTGCCACCTATGCTAACCACACCTGAGGGATAAAAGTTTTAAACTTCAATCTCTTCCTTGAAAGGAGTAGAAACAATCAGCATAGTTTTAAACAACTCACAGGGCATATACAATTTCGTAGCAAAACATGATGACACAAAGGAATGCGTAGCTCCTGAATCAAACAATACTCTAGCATTCAAAGCTTGGATTGGAAGAATACCTATAACAACCGTGTTAGATGCCTGGGCCTTATGTTGTGCTAGAGCAAAAACTATGCCTCTGCCTCTACCCATGGGAATTGACCCCAAAGCCTGAGCCACATGCTGACCTGACCCTTTGCCAGCCTCTAAAGTCTTACCCAAAATGCCTCGGCCTGCACCTGGCTGCTGACTATCACTCCTCTCCCTATTCATCTGAACTGTGGTATGAGAAGCCTGAGGTCTATCTCCAAAGGATGGTTGTGGACAATTCTTGAGTAAGTGACCTTGTTGTCCACACCTAAAGCATGCTCCTAACGCATAATGACAAAGGTCATTATGAAATTTACCGCATGTAGAACACAAAGGTCTAAGAGTCTTTGATGGTGCAAAGCTAGCTGAACCATGGCTCATTTGAGAAGTGGGTCCAAAGGTAGTCCAACTCTACTGTGGTCTCTCTGAAGGTCCTCTATACCCACTCCTGGAAGCTGACTGATGAGTCACTCCCATACTTTTCATCCCACTTTCTTGTTTAAAAGAACTGCCCGCTTTAATTTTCTTCTTCTTAGCTCTTTCAGATCTAGCTTCCATCTCTTTATTCTCAATTATCCTAGCCTTATCCACCAGTTTAGAGCAAGAGTCAAACACAAGAGCAGCTAGGAGTTTAAATAGTAGAGCCACTAATCCTCTGCAAAACCTCTGAATCCGTGCCATTTCTGTAAGCACCAAAGCTCGAGCAAATTTGCTTAATTGATTGAACTTCCTACCGTACTCTAAAACACTCATACCAGGTGTCTGGACCAATCTTTCAAACTCTATAGATTTAGCTTCTCTCACCCTCTCTAAAAGAAATTCATTCAACATCAATTCCTTGAATCTCTCCCATGAAAGATCTTCATTTCCCCAAAGAATACCAGAAATACTTCTCTTGAACCAATCCTTGGCCTCAGCTTTCATCAAATAACCCACAAACTCTATAGCTCTTCTATCGGGAATCCACAGAATCTGTACTTTCTCTTCAATTTCTTCTAGGAAATCTGTAGGATCCACCTCACCTCTATACTCTGAGGGCTTAAACTTAAGAAATCTCTCGAATGATACCTCTTCCATTTGACATACAATGGGTGGTGGAACTGCTGGAGGAATAGGAATCTCTGGAGCCTGTACTGGAGGTACTTGCTGTTGTCTTTGCTGAGTAATAAACTTAGCTATCATTGTATAGTTCCTTTGCAATTGTTCTAATTGTTGAGCCATATTAGCCACATCTACTGATGGCACACAAGGAACCTCATCTCCTCTATTTTCACCCATAGAACCTTCTTTAGAAGGCAAATCTCATCTAGGATGACCTCGACCTCGTCCTCTACCACGTCATGGAGGCATCTCGATACTAATAAGAGAAACAAAGTAAACTTAGACTCAAAACATAAGATTAATGCAGATCTATACCAAAGGAATACACAACATTGACGTGACATGAATCCTATGCTCCGTAGTTATCTTAATCAAACACTTATACTAGGAAACTTGAACATCTATCTATCTTCTATCTTAAGGATTATAAACCTATAGCTCTGATACCACCTCTGTCACACCCTAACTCCAGTGGTACGACGGTCCTAGGGTAAGGGTAGGCTTAAGGCCACTATAAACCCGTAGAACACTCATATCCTGGATCTCATACTCAATACATATCCACATCATATATAGTTATCGTTATAAATACTCATTACTATGATTCATGCAATCACCATTCATACATTTACATTCATCATCATATGATTTCCTCTTGTTCCTTACCGATTAAAAGATACATCCCACATTAATAAGGAATAAGGGCAACCCAATTGTAACAATTCAGATATCAAAATAATATCATCCTCAACATCTAACTACAGAGCTCTAGAGTATAATTCTCATACATACAATACCATAATACAAACTAATGAATATATCTCAAAAGAATTACATAGAGTCTTCTTGGAGGAATGAATCAAGAAGCTCTGTCTTCTAAATTAGCTCCCTCTCGAGCTACACTATCACTTGAAATCCATAGAAGAGGAGTGAGCCTTCAACTCAATAAGATATGAACATGCAAAGTAAAGGTCAAGCTAAAGGAACATGGATATGAAAATATCATAAGATTATGCTTATAAGAACATAAGTTCTCACAATCGAATAGCACTGTCAAATCATATGATAGAATTGCAGAGTGCATCAGTAGCCTTGCTACCTTATCACAACAGAGCACATAAGTAGCCTTGCTACCTTATCGCAAAATATATGCTTGCCCAAGTATATGCCTAGAGCTCATGGTTCCCTCTAAGTGAAACACTGATAAAAATCCAATCAGCCAGGTGCCCAAAGTGCATAATGGACCAATGAATTTTCTCTCATTGGGAAGAGTGTTCTATACATATACATATCATGGGTCATATAGCTTGGATTTCATAAGAATCATATTGGTCACAAGACCATCAACATATAAACATAAATTCATTTAAGTTAACAAATAGGTTTCATATGAGCTTAGTCCAAGGAAGAATGACCAAGTCATTTACAACATATAAAGTGATTACATGGAACAAATTATCATTTGTTTGAGAACATAATGGGAATTTTATTTAATAGGTTAATAATACAATGTTTCATAACATGAGAATCATATATATGAATATTAGGAAGGATTGAGCAATCAATTTCAAAGAAACAATATGCATATGCAATTGTCATACTTACCTCAAAGCAATTTATCCTTTTATTTTTCTCAATTACTTGTACATTCAATAATCTCCTTTATTTCCTAGAGTTCTCTTCTCCTATGACAATTCCCCAAATACTCACAAGTAGGGTTTTCTCAATTAATAATACATAATATGGTTCCTTATAATTTTAACCATCTTATAGTCTCTATTATTATTTCCTAAAATTAATTTAATTCATCTCTTAAAGAAAATCTAAAAATTAAGAATATACTTACTATTCACATCACTATTCATCAAAATTCATAAATTCTGGTATCTTCCATATTAATCAAAATTAATAACCTTAAATTTTCATAATAGGTTCTATATAACTCATAATAACTATTCTAACTAGCAAAAATCTTAATCTAAAAAGAAAATGAAGTTTGGAGAAAATTACCTTATTTTCCCAAAAATGACTTCTTGAAGGATATGAGCTTGAAAATGATGATCGAAGCCTTTGAATGTGATAATTTAATAATTTAATGCATTAATTCTGAGTATAAATGCATTAGAAAACAAATGGAACAGATTGAAGAGAGATAGGAGAAGAAATGAAGAAGAAAGAAAGAAAAAAAGAAAAGTTATCGTGAAAAAAATGGCTACTACTTCTCTTCTAAATAGGCTATTGCTTCACTAATACCCACTTCGCCAAATTTCCACTTCGCCAATTCCACCTCTCCAAATTCCACTTCGCCAATCCCACTTCGCCAAATCCCATTTCGCCAATCCCACTTCACCAATCTCACTTCATCAAATTTTACTTCGGCAAATCCCACTTCGCTAATCTCACTTCGCTAAATTCCACTTCGGCAAATTCCACTTTGTTAATCTCACTTCGCCAAATTTCACTTCGGCAATTCCACTTCGCTATTCTCACTTCGCCAAATTCTACTTCGAAAAATCCCACTTTGCTAATCTCACTTCGCCAAATTTCACTTATGCAATCCCATTTATCCAGCTCGATCAGCCTCTATCCACCTCAAAATTGAGGAGCTAGTTTGCACTACCTATTTCTGCCGAGCTGGAAAACTTTCCTCGACAACTTGCACTAAACCATCTTGCAAATGAGCTATAGACATCCAAACTCCTCCATTCTTTTTGTCACTTAAAATAGACACTTAGGGATCCAACATATCCAAAATTCAGGTCAAAAGGAGATTTATACAATTTATGGTGAATTTCTAAATTTCATCCTGACTTTACTCTCCAAGTACTATCCGAGCAGGTCTGATTAATTTAGATCTCTCTTGAGCTACAATTATCCAATCTCCTTGAAATTTTACAACCATTTATATAACATATAAAGGAAATTTTTTATGTTTACACTTTTAACTCACTCAGGCTTTAAATTTCTCAGAATAAATAAATATTCTCAGACTTTCTGCATGAAATAGGGAACTGGACAAGTTCTGGTTGAGGAAGTATATCTCCTCACACACATAAAATTTTACAAAATAGTTCTACAGACTTAAAGATAAGATATAAATCTACAACTCTTATATTTACACTTTTCCAAATTATTCCTTTAAGATCATGAAAACTGACTCATAATATCCTTCCTGAATACAAATTCTGAAATTCTTAAAATACTAATCTATCCACAATCATCTCAACAAATATGCATAAAAAAATTAACAGGTATTACAAATTCCTTTATGTACTTGGTTGATTGATAAGGTTATATGATCTAATTGCTTTATTTTGTGTCCCAAGAAAAAGTTGAGCTTTCCTATCATATTCATTTCAAATTCACATTGCATATACTTAAGAAAAATTTTGCAAAGCAATTTGTTTTTTGCACTGAATATGATATAATTAATATAAATTTGAATAATTAAAATATATTTTTTATCATGCTTTATAAAAAAAGTTGTATCAACTTTTCCCTTAAAAAAATCATTTTCAAGAAAAAAGTTACTCAACCTTTCATATCAAGCTCTTGGAACTTGTTTCATACCATATAAGGCTTTTGAAAGTTAATAACATGATTTGAATATTTTTCATTTTGAAAAGGGTTAATTATAATTTTCCCCCTGTAGAATGACCAATTATACTAAGTCCCCCCTGACCTTTTAAAAATATACTAACTCCCCCTTGAAGAATGTCACATTATACTTAAATATCCTTCCGTACAAATTACGTCCATTTAACCGTTAGTAATGGGCAAAAAGACCAAAATACCCTTATGGGTTAAAATTGAATTTACTTCAATACCCTAACTTTGAAAAGGAATTGCAAGTATACCTCACTGTCTCTCCCTCTCTCCCTTAAATGGTACTTGCAAAACCTAAACCGAAAAGAAATTTCTCCTGAGAAATCGTAATTTGATAAGGATTTAGGTGAATAACCGTTAAGCCTCGATTACAAATTTATTGAAATCTAATTGCGATTGAAGAACTGTGGCATTGTTGCAAAAACGAAGAATAATATTGTTGAAAGAACAGTAAAGGTAATTGCTATTGTTTGTTGAGTGTTTCAGTACGTTTGTGAATGAAGTTTTGATATTTTTTGTTTATAAGGTTAGTTTATGGGTTAGTTTAATTGAATGAAGACAAAAGGGATGGTGGTATTTCAATGGAGTTTAAAAGTAGTAATTTTTTATGTATT
>CANXYC011004731.1:0-11211 GCA_948193065.1 Aleurites moluccanus | reverse complement strand
TATATATATATATATATATATATATATATATATAATAAAATAATAAAAAATATAATAATAAAAAAAAAGGAAGAGAGAAAAAGCAAAGAAAAGAGCCTCATTTTGAATTAGGTTTCATTAGTCATAGTCTACTTTTTTTTTTTATGTCCAGTTTCGTTAAATTCCATCTTGTCTCATTCTGTTAGAGTCAAAATAGCAAAATTCCATTATATTTCATTCAAAAGAGTTCATATTTTCAAAAACAAACAAAAACAAAAGTCTAAAATACGATCCAAAAAGATGGAATGCAGAGTCTAAACACGTCTTCTCCTAGGATGCATATCCTCTGAGTCATCAGAATCACTGTTTTCAATCACAGGTGAATCTGGTTAAACCTTTTCTTCCAACTTACCCTGCGTCACCTTAGTGTCTTTCGGTATTATCATCGCATCTGTCTCAGTATCTCCAGTCTCTGTGTCTGCTTTCTAACTTTGTAATCAAGGCTACTCACCTGATCTTCTCGGTAGGCCAAACTTCCATGATGAACCAGGAATCATAATCCTCCAGTTTACTTGATAAGCCAACAAGGCGTACAAAACGCATCGACTGCCTCCATCCATTCATTATGGCCTAAAAAATAGGGTCGGTAATCAAAGATGAAGGGTAGACATCTTCGTCTACTGGGGCACCCTGAGACTGACCCATTTGCCTCAAGACTCTGGTGCCCTGATAAAATGAGGTCATGGAAATACCTAACAGGTAAACCATCTTGTACCCATAGCTCATCATGATAAATGAGTCAATCCCGTATCAAAAGCAGTACTAAAGCAGATCTACAGAATCCAACTGTAAAACCTAAGAGGTCCACTCTTTTTCTGAATCGAAGCAGATCAGAGCCCTTCTTATGCGGTATTGTGCAGCTGAATAAGGCATCCTATCTAGAGGAGCCACCGCCTGTAGGTGATCCTTGAGCCAAACCTAGAAGAAAAATAAAGGGGTTAAAAAGAAGTAAAGAATGTCAGGAGGAAGTACAAGATATTTCTACCTGTAAAATGACTGGGCTAATAGACCAAGGCCCCTCAACTCTGTAGCTTCCATCCAAGCTCTGCAGGGTCTCTGCCAAAATCAGACTGGCAATAGTGCACTCTCGCTCCATCTGAGCAACCAGTTCCATTATTCAAACATCTCCCCAACCAGGTGAGCTGAAGAATAGGCATCTAACAGTCAGACACAGAACTAAGGCTGTCATCCTGTGCTTTTGTCTCATCATATCCCCTGTATCTTATAAGTATTGAAACTCAGCTGTGACTACAGTTAGATTGATTTGGTCTTCCATGACCATAGAGCTAGCAAGCTCTTATCCCAATCCAAGAAGCCTCATGAAAGAGTGAAAGTATCCGACCCGGTATTCGGGGACAGCTAGAGCAGCATTCAGATTACTTCTAAGGATAACACTAAATTCCTCGAAAGTGGAGGCACATCTCCACCATGCTCACCCTAAATCGGAACACATGGTCAGCGGGATCCCATAACCTGAGACAAGCCTTCAAAAAATCCCAATATACTTTCACACATCTCAAAGTCAAAACATAATTGATCCCATACTTGCCCAAATTAATCTTTTTGACTTTGTCTAGATTTTTGGTCCACAAGAATATATGATGATTGTAATAGGGTTCCATGAGAAGTTTTGAGTGAAAATGAGAGGTAGAATGGCTTTTTAGAAGGAATAGTACCCCCTATTTATAGAAAAAAATGAGCCCAAATTGGCTTGGGTGCGCAGGCCAGGGTGGTGCCACCACCTAGTGTGGGCGGCACTGCTATAGCCTTTGGCGGCGCTGCCCCTTTATGGTGGCGGTACCGCCAAGCTCCAAAATAGTGCCACTGCGGCACCACCATAGCACCAGGGTGGCAGCGACCCTTCATCCCAGCGGCAGCGCCCTTTTCTTGCAAAATCTTTTGAGAAATTTTCAATTTTTTGGGGGGTTTCCGGGATATTTTAGGACATTTCCAAAATCCCTTGGCATTTTTTTAGGCATTTTAATGCATTTAGGTTTAAAATAGCATTACACAATATTTTTTATTATGCATTCATAACATGGGTAATCAACTAAAATATCATAAATACATGTATACAGAAAGCATAGATGAAACATCATTCGTACATCATTGTTCATAAATAAGCATAAACAGAATAGTGACAAAAAAAAAAGTGCTAAAAAAGACCACTAGTCTCTTCGACAGCGTCGACGGGGGTCCTATGGTTGATGAGGTGGGTCAGCCTAAACATCAAGTTGAGTTAGCATACCCGACAAAGCTAGCTCATTTCTGCATCCCACACGATAAGTGTGACGAATCCATTCCATGTTAATCTGCAGAAAGTCAAGCCAAAAGCTTAAGGATCATTTCCGAAAGTAAAGCCATGAGGTATTGCAAGCTTAAGGATCTTTTCCAAAAGCAAAACCATGAAAAGAGCATAAACATACCTCAATGTTATCAGGTAGCTCTGGTGCAAGAGGATGAATAGCATCCGGAAGACGGTATGATTACATCTCGCCGTGAGCGCTGGTGTAGAAGATATTTTTAGATATCCATAAGTTAGGGCCCAAGGTAACCCGATCAAGATCATTCTGCGTCCCAGGGGTAATGCTGGGGTCAGTTGAAGAAGGGTCTCTTGATGCACCTAATCTTTGAACTTGATTTTGATGAACAGCAGAAGGTCCAATAGAGCTAGATGGACGTCTTAATTATCGACATGGATCACCAATAGGTCCCATCAGCCGAGTGCGACAGAATAACGCATAATTATCTTGACGAGTCATATACAGATGTATAGGAAAACCAGTGTAAGCCTTATCAGGGGCATAGATGTCCATATTCCACCTCATGTCAACTGGTGGGTGTGCCAGAACTACCCACCTACCAATAGTTTGAACTCGGACTCTCTCTCCCAGGTAGTACAACTTGTTGTGTGGAGAGCGAAGTAACAGTTGAGAACAAGCCAGTGTGGCACTTGGATCAAGTTCTACTGGCATCTGTTGCATCCTATCTATGTAAGGTTTCGTCACAACCTGCAAGAGGGTTATGGTGAGCATAAACTAGGAAATGTGAATAAGATAAAGTCAGAAGATACTTGAAAGGCATCCAGACTGCTAAAAATTGCTCGGATAGTCCTAAACTCGCGCATACCAAGGCCAGTCCAATATTCCTTGTTCCACTGGATACCAGCCAGAAAGACATCCATCATGGGGTTGTTAAGAATGGGAGCTAACATTGGAAAATATTCATAAGCCCATACCTGTTTCAAGCATTAAAGACAAAGAAAGTTAGAAAGACTTAGCAGAAGTTTAGAAGAAGTACAGAGAATACCTCTCAGTTCAAGATTCACAAAGGGTGTATAGGGTGCCTTTTCGGTTTAACAAAGGATGCAGAGAGCATACCTCCCAAATGAAGTAAGTCTCGCCATAGGAGTTGAAAGCTCCCCGAGACAAGTCACACATCTCCAGGTACATGGCATTCAGAATAGCGTCGGCCCAGTCATATTCACCCAGTTGAGTCACGTCTAACAAACTCGGCAAAATGTTTAGATTAACAGTATCCCGACGGGTGTGTCCAAATGTACATCCCACCAGAACCAACATCATTAGCCTAGCTATAATTTCAGTATCAAATAGCATATCAGTGAATGACTCAATATCTCTCAGCCGAGCCTAAAGCCAAGTGCTAGGTATCGATATATGATCCCGGCGTGGATCCTGACCTATGAGCTGAATCATATATTTAGGAGTGAAGGAAACCCTCCAATCAACACAAAAATCTAGATGATGGGTCCCGAAGTGCAGTCCGGTCAGTATTGACATATCAAGCGGGGTAACAGTCAGTTCCCGCATGGAAAATGGAAAGTGATGGTTGTATCCCACCACCGTTCAGCCAGAGCCTTGATAAAGGCTACATTGCTCTCAGGGTTCGTTTTGACCCTCAAGAAAGGCACAAAACCAGTAGGCTCCAACAGGGACTTTACTGGAGATTCGACTAATAGAGCATTAGCCAGATAAGCCAAGTTTGATCTAACGCCCCTATTCCGAAGTGCAATGTTCTTTCAAGCAAAAGAATTCACTCAGTAAAAAAAAAATTCTAATTTTGGGAAAATACCTCTATTTTGTTGTCCCAAGAGATGTGCTGTTCTGGTTCCTGAAGCAAATTTTTCGTATTGGGATTATCTCGCAGCTCCTCATAGCCATGATGTCCCCTATTACTAGTAGCACTTCCAAAGTGTGAAGCCATAGAGAGAGAAAATCTAGAAAGAGAGAGAATAAAGATTTCTAGAGAGAAAGATAGTAAAGAAAATCTAGAGGGAGAGAGAGAGAAGAATGAAAGTGAGAGTGAAGGGAATAAGAAAGCCTCACCCCTATTTATAGATTTTGAGAATCTTAAAAATCACCATCATGTCCCCTGCCACTAGTAAAAATAAGGTAACTTGCATTTTCGAAGCAGTTCAAGTCAGAATCAAGTGCTGACAGTTCCGCTGTGTTTGCATGATTTTTCTGTATCCATCGATCTATCATTTGCCTAAATCAGACCTAGGATGCTTCTGTAATCCAAAAAATGACAGAAATAAAAAAATATCAGAAAAATTGAAAGCTGTCCGAAGCATGGCAGATTGCACTTATATACCTCTAGACCTTGCAAGATGTGATCAGAATGCATTTTCTTTTTTTCCAAGTAGACAGGAACAGTCCAATTCACCTACATCACGTCTGTCATCCAGAATGGGCAGCCGTGATGGGGACAGCTGTAAACACTGTTTTTTTTCACCCTTAGGATTTGTGCTAAGCCGACCAGCACTCACCGAAACCAAACCCGCACTCGGACGGACTTAGAAACGTGTCAGATCAAAGTTGGACTCGGGCTGCCATCTCAGGGGGAGGGCAATGCCGCCGCCCCCTTTTGGCGGTACAACAGCCCCCTTCGGCAGTACCGCCAGACGCTAAATTGGCTACCGCCCTCCTTGAGGGGTGGTGTAGCCCTCCTTATTGGGTGGTGCCGCCACCCCCCTCCGGTGGTAACCCCCTTACCTATAAATATGAGACCCCCTCCTTCATATTTGACACCCCAAAATCCCTCGAAGTTGATTTTCCTTCTCGAATTTCTTCTATTTCTCTTTCATACACCGATTTCTTCTTACTTCTTTAACTCTCTTTGAGTTTAAAGAATAATCAATTCGGGGCGAGTGGAGCCCAAATTTCTTTAATTTCTCTTTGAACTAAAGAAGGACTAAATCCGGGGCGCGTGAAGCCTCAAAATTATTTCTAACAAAATCACTCTGTTAATTTGCTTGTTTTGAATTATCAGATAAAAGACAATCTGACCGTCTTCCTAGGCTTCAACCAATCCAAAGTGGAGCTCCGATCTGGAAAGACAATCCGACCGTCGCCTTCCTAAAAAGCAAAGGAGCAGGTATCATCTCCTAACTTTTTCTATTTCTGATAGAGCATCAAAATAGGCAAATTTCCTTTATTTTGATAGAGCATCAAAATAAAGATTCCAAAACATGATAAGTTGGGCATAAATTAACCCTCCTTCGCAAGAAGGGAGAACTGTGTGGGTTTTGATTCCCATTCAACGGGATACGCAGGCAAGCTACGTAAGAGCTTCAAATCCAAAAAGATCAAAGCGATCTCTTTTCTATTAATTAACTGCTTTATTGAATATATTATTCGGAGAATGTGTGATCAACCTAAAACCCATATGGGTTAGAGTTGATATCTCATATTTTGAGATTTTTGAATTGTAATAATTTAATTATCGCTTTCTTAACTGCTTTATTGCTTTATTTTCATCTAACCTGCTCATGCATCTATATATCTCATCCTTTAAATTGCTCATGAATATGCTTTAAATCAAGGTTAAAATTAAAAGCCAAGTTTAACTAAAAACCTAGTCCCCGAATCCTCTTTGGTTTCAAAGACAAGTGCACTTATTTTCCTTTGGGATAAAATTGGAGTCAAAATGGGTTTTCACCTTAAATTTTTCCAACAAAAATAACTTAAGGTGGCAACTTCAAAACATCAAAATCATTTTCAAAAGACGCTAAGGCTGCCTCCTTCGTGAGAAATCATCCCAAAAAATGAGAGCATTCTTGATCCGACCCTGTATAGGAGGAGGAGTGCTCGGGCGAGGCCTAACAATACTGAATCAATTCGGGCCCTTCAACATGCTTCTCTCCCACTTCATCCCAGCACAAAGGAGACCTACACTTTCTACTATACAAAGCCTCATAATGAGTCATCTTGATGGTAGAATGGTAGCTATTATTGTAGACAAACTCTATCAAAGGCAAATGCTTATCCCAATTACCTTCAAAGTCTAGAATGCACATTCTTAACATGTCTTTTAGAGTTTGGATAGTCCTTCCTGATTGCCCATTTGTTTGGGGCTGAAATACCGTGCTAAAATCAAGCTGAGTACCCAAAGACTCTTGTAGCTTATGCCAAAACCTCGATGTGAATTGTAATAATTCACCTAAGTTTAAAAGGAAATTAAGAAGAAATAATGAGAGTTTAAAAGGGATTTATGAAAAACCGAATGAACCGTCAATCAGGAAGAATATTTTTTTTTTCGAGATTCTCAAGAGATCAATAATCAAAATTAATCCAGGACAATTAAATATAGATATAAAATGGAATTATAGAATTTAGTTGAATGAAATAGGTAAAGAAATAATTAATTCTAATTAGAAGCTCTAAATAAGCTTAATTATAAGCATCGTATAGAACTTGATTTTTAATTAAATAATTGTAACTCTTTCGATAAAATGACCTTAATGAACATTAAAATAGACATTATAAAGAGTGTATCAAAAATATATGGGGGAGAAATTAAATATAGGAAAGTATTTAAAGAATTAAAGGAAAAATAAGATAGAAATTAAATTGGAGAATGGAAAAATGGTAAATATGGGTAATTTTAAACCTATAGACATATATAACCCTTAGCCCAAATGAAATCATCTTCTCCATTTGAACCTATCATAGCCGGCCACCATTTTAGAAGCTTCAAGGGTTTCAATTTCTTCACACCATACCCAAAACCCATGATCCAACCTTCCATCCTTCACAAATAATCTTCCCCATCCTTTCTAATTAAACTATTTGGGCTTGGATCAAGCATTTAGAGATAAGGATCTCAAGAGGTAATTTCTTCACCTTACTCTAAAGTTTGATTTTTTTATTGTAAATGAAAGAATGGAGGTTGGGTACTATTTCTATGGAGTTAGAATTGGAAGAAACATGTTAGATGGGAAGATTGAGTTAGGGTTTAGTTTAGGTAAAAATTTCCATTTTTGAATTAGTGTAATTTAAATTAAATTGATAGTGTAAGAAACCTTATATGAGGTTATATATAAGTAATGAGTGGTTAGAAATGGAATTGAGGCTTGTTGTGTGAAGTTGTGTGTTGGGGGGAAATTCTGAAATTTCAGAATTTCTGAAATTCCTAGTTGTGAGCAGAAAATTGATCCTTCAATTTTGTAGCATTAAATTCAGAAATTGAAAAGTCATAAAAAATAAAAGTTGTAGCAACATGTATCTAGATTATATGTGTAGAAGTAAGTTTTGCTAAATTCATGTTGTTGTGAGATACAAAGCCCTGATCAGGACTGGATCGGGTTACGGTTCCACTCAGATACTCTACTGAGTTTTGCATTTTATGGGACATTAAGTTCTGATTCAGGGGAAACTCAAAACATGAAAAATGTTCCTTTATGTCTTATCTAAAAACCTATGAAAAGATAATAGGAATTTGACACTTACATACTGAATTATAAGTGAAAGAGTGAAGACTGTTCGGGTGAAAATTGCAGGCTGATTGCAGAGTTGCAGGCTCTAGTTTAGAAATTCATCATAAATTGTGTAGTGACCAAAATGGCCTCAATTTTGGATATGTTAGAACCTGAGATGTCTAGTTTAATTAGGAGATTGTAACAATTGGATAAGTGTAATGGGAGATATTAGTAAACGAACCAGGATTGCCAAAACCTGAGATTTTGATAATTAAAGGGTTTTTCAAAGTTACTTTAGAATTTGTGTAATGCAATATTGAATTGAACCTAAATTGTGTTTAAATTGTATTATAGCTTCAAGAGGCAAAGAAAAGGAAGCTTAAGAA
Source organism: Aleurites moluccanus (assembly GCA_948193065.1). NCBI lineage: Eukaryota > Viridiplantae > Streptophyta > Magnoliopsida > Malpighiales > Euphorbiaceae > Aleurites > Aleurites moluccanus. The sequence continues at coordinate 3,066 of CANXYC011004731.1, read as the reverse complement.
AGGAGCTTAGTTTGGGTGTTTTGGTTTGTAAGGTGAGTAACTATATATTACTTTATTTGTAATTGTTCCCAATTCTAATTATTGAAACCACCTTATAAGTTAATAAATATTAACTAATGCACATTGTTCCTCTTGCTTGAATTTTGTTTCCTTTTAAGCATGTTTTCATCGGATTTATTGTTGCATATAATTGAATAATCTATTGAATCCCATATTTCTTGAATAGCCAAATGTTGATATATATATGATATCGAATTGTTAACCTATTATAGTAAAACAGATGTGTAAATTCACTTTGCTTCTGAATGCACCCTTGGTATTAAGTAATTCGGATTATAGCCATTGGAATGACTTGACTTATTATCTTTTAATGAAAACCTAATTGATATCTTTCATATAATTACTTAGTTATTGTTATATAATTGATATGAGCATTGTTAATGTTATTGATAAATGCATAATGGACCTTAGGTCATTATGTAATGAATCCTATTAATGTATATCCCTCTCGATGGGGCTATGATAATACATCAAGACTTTGTGCACATTGTACTTTTTGACTAACCCTAGCTAGAGGGGGGGTAAGGCTCTAGCCATGCAGTCCGATCAACCGTATGACTACCATGTAGGCATGCTACCAAGATGTAGCCTTTGTTGAGTTTTTTTGGTATATTGATTATCTGTCAATATAATGAAATACATTTGTATTCTTATAATTAAATTGTATAGCATTTGTTATAACCGATTGTTGATAACTAATTCATTGATATACTTTTAAATTTCATTTGAAGATGTTCTTTACAATGGCTATGATTCCTCTTATTAATATTTGATATTCATTATTGTATATATGTATATTGAACCATTATCTTTCTTGTAAATAACATTGAATACCTAGCCACAAGTATGGTAATATATTGTTACTCACTGAGATATTCATATCTGACTCTCATGGATTTATATTTTTCAAGAGCACGATAGATAGAGGCGATTCCACTTCTTCCCTCTTCCTCCGGAGTGGAATTTTCTGTATCTATGTAAATACTCTTTATTTTGTAATTATGGATTTTTCTTTAGTAGTTCCATGGTTTTGTAATAAAGGATTTAGTAAGATAATATAAAAAAATAAAGTTGTGTAAATGAGATGTAAAATATTGAATTGGGGAAAAGGTATTAAATGTGATATGCATGTTGTAGTATGAGATGAATAAGCGAATAGAAGTGTTTATTTGTGCAGGTTGTGTTATTATTGAATATAAAGAATGGGACTTGAATCCTGGGATAGATTGTAGAAGTAGGGAAGTTATGGCGAATTTTTTGTAGAAATACAGAATAGGGTTCTATGGGTTTAGGTGGCCTTATGCCTTCCCCATACCCTAGAACCATCACATTTCATGAAATTGGGGTGTGACAAAGTTGGTATGAGGGCAAAGAAATAAAGGAAACACAATTAACTAGGTATAAGTGTCTTAAGTGTATAAGTATACCATGGAGCATTAGGATTCCTGTAACGTCAATTGTTGTTATCTGTTATGTGTTCATCTGTGCTCTGCTAATAGATATCTATTCCTTTTTGTGTGTTTATAGAGTATACCACCAAGAGGACGTTCGAGAAGTAGGGGATGGGGTAGAGGTGTTGTTCGTCCGGAACCTGTTAGAAAGGGACCACATCACATAGGGCGACGAGTTGAGGCGGATGTAGGATCTAATATACCCCCAGAAAGAGAAGAGTCGGTTGAGCCACCACTGCGAGAAGAAGAGTACAAGAGGATATGAAAGCAGAGCCTATAAGAAGAATAAATGAGGAAGCCTTACTATAAGAAATTAGGGAGTTAAGAAGAGAAAATAAGGAGTTGAGAAGGGCTCGACAAGAACCGGTGCCAGTTCCTATAGTTCTAGCTGCTCCTGCACCATTAGTAGCTCATCTACCACCACTAGTTGAAAAATTACCATTTGAAAGGTTTTTGAAATTGAAGCCTTCTGAGTATAAAGGGGATTTGGATCCTTCTAATTTTCTGGAAGAAATAAAAGACAAGATACACTTGTTATGTATTGCTGATAGAAAGGCTGTAGAACTTGTCGGGTTTTTAATGAAAGAGCAAGCCAAAGATTGGTATAAGCGCAGTGTAGCTGGGTTGCTTCGGGCAAATATGAATATTACTTGGGAGCAGTTTAAAGAGATGGTTCTCAATGAATTCCTACCAGAAAGTGTAAGAGAAGCCCAGGCAATAGAATTTGAACATTTAGTTCAAACTCCTGATATGAGTGTGTCAGAGTATGCTAGAAGATTCAGTAGATTGAGCCGTTATGCCTCGACATTGGTACCCACAAAAGCTACAAGGATTTTGAGATTCAGGAGAGGGTTAGTAGTACCTTTGTATAAGATTTTGGCTGCACATGAGTTTGATTCTTATTCGAAGTTAGTAGATAAAGCTCGACTAATTGAAAACAAAGAGATGGAAACGAAGGCAGAGAGAGAACAAAAAAGGAAGAGCAGTAATAGAGGTCAGGGAAATCAGAGAAGATCTGAGGGACAGGATTATCAGATTAGACCTACTACAGGAGGGTTTCAATCATCTTAGAGTAGATAGGGTAATAGTGCTAGTAGAGGTCAGACTCGATCAGTGACAGCTTCATCAGTTCCTCGACCAGTTACTAGTGTTATCATACTTGAACAGTCAGGACAGTCCATTACCATTTGCAGAATATGTAACAGAAGACATCCTAGTGTATGTAGGGTAGCTATTGAGGCTTGTTTGAGATGTAGATAGTAGGGTCACTTTATCAAAGATTGTCCGTTTACCAAGGGAACACAGGGAGCACTTGTAATGTCACAATCTATAGTGCAGGGAAATGTTAATAGACCTCCACTTGGTAGGGGTCGAGGTTAAACTATAGCACCATCATCAGCTCAGACATCAGCTAGACGAGGTCAGGGTAGAGTTTTTGCTATCACCCAACAGGAAGCTTGGGCATCTAATGCAATAGTAGAAGGTATAATTTTAATTCAGATAGAGTTAGCTAAAGTGTTATTTGATACTGGCACTACACATTCTTTTATATCTT
>CANXYC011004730.1:0-10942 GCA_948193065.1 Aleurites moluccanus | reverse complement strand
GGGTGTTGGGCTTCTTCCTTTTGCATAATTAAACTAAGCCTATAAGATGAATAAAAGGCTCCAAAATAGTATGGGCTTGGGCTGAATATTGAGAGTTTGGGCTTAGGGCTTTTACTAGGGCCAAGCCAAGTGGAGTGGAACTTGGGCTTGGGCTTTCATTACTTGGACTTGGGCTTGAGAATACATCAGAAAGCTCATGAAGTTGTCCTTCCCACACAAACTATCAATTTGAATGGTCGCACTACTCCATCCTCCTCCCCAAATCTTTTTCACAAAGAAGAAGGCTCCAACCCGACCAAAACTAAGAAACTGATGGAAATATTTAAAGCCATGGAAGTGCATCAAGAAGCATGAGGATCTCATTGATGTCGATGCTTTTACTCTTTTCCTAAATGCTAGGGTTCCTCCAAAATTTAAGATGTCTAGCATAGACAAATTCGATGGCACCACTTGTCCAAAGACACATTTGAAAATGTATGTGGGAGCTATGAACCCATTAGGGGTGGACAATGAGCTCTTTGCTCAATTGTTCTAGCAGTTGCACAGGTGCTGCAATGAGATGGTTTGTTGACTTGGACACCAACTTTAAGAAAACTTAGGATGATATTTGCAATGCCTTTATCAGGCAATATCGTTATAATATTGAGGTGGACATTACTAGAAGGAATTTAGAAACTACCAAGCAAAAACAAAAGGGAGTCTTTCTCCACTTTCCTCATAAGATGGAGGGCAAAGGCGGCCCAAATGATGAAAAGGCCCACAGAGTAGAGCATATTGACATTATCATCAAGAACCTTCTTCCAAGCTATCAAACTTATCTCCAAACCTAATATTTGCCAGATTTCAAAGCCTTTATCGCCACTGCTTCAAAGATAGAGGATTAGATCCAAAATGGGTAAATAAAAAAAGAATCCTCTAGTTCAAGGTATAGAAAGAACACCCACTATACCCACAATACTCCCTCCAATCAGAAAGACGGGAAAGTTGTTACCATCTCTAACCATCCTCCTATGAGACTTGAGAGAAGATCCTTCACTGATTTAGGTATGCCTTTGGTCATGGTGTACAAGTAGGCTTTGGAATCAAATATGCTCAAGCCTCTAGAACCTAGGACACACCAAAACCCTTTGCCCAAAAGTTGGAATATAAATGAATATTGTGAATATCATCAAGATATAGGGCACAAAACAGACATGTGCAAGACCTTGAGGCATAAGATTCAAGACCTGGTAGACAGTGGTGATATCATTCCACAGAAGGCAAGACCTAAAATCACCACCAACCCTCTCCCGAGCCATCAAGCTAATGTCAATCTCCTTCACTCCTTCGTTGAAGAAACTGATCTAATCTCCTTGATTCGATCAAATGACCACTTTTGTTGTGTCTTAGACCTCAATGACTTTGTGGAGGAGATAGATGCAATAACTTGGAGTGGGAGGCTCTATCAGCCGATCCAATATGTTCCCCCTCCTATGGAGAAAATAAGTAATGAACCTGAAGAGGATGCTATTCTAAAACAAATAAACAAAACACAAGCCAACATCTCCATTTGGAGTCTCATCCAGTCATCATTCCCACATCGCCAAGCTCTTTGCAAGGCATTGATGTCACATCTTGATTTCAGAACATGATGGTCCTAGGATGCAGGAGATGCTAGAGGTGGCCGACACCCGTAGAATCCAGTATCACATATATCAATCACATACTATACATATCAATCTATAGCCATATAACAACATGAGCACTATTAATTATGTTACTCTGTCATTCATTCTATAACTTTTTGTAATTACCATAATTATAAACAAATTTACATATATACTCCAAAATATATCATACATCAGTCTATACCATAATACAATACCCATGAAGCATCTAATATACATATAAAGATACAGTGTTAAATAATTACACTGTCTATAAAATACTGCAGAATTCCTCAGAGGAACAAAGCCAGGAATCTGCTTCTACTTTGCACCTGGAAAGGGAAACAATGAGAGGGTGAGTAAAGATTACTCAGTGAATCTAATATGCATAAACCAAAAACAATGGCTCGGAAATCAATAACAATAGGCAGATATTCAATGAATAATAATCTGCACATCAATATCAAAATACAATATATGACTGTAGAATCAGTAAACAGTACAATGGAACTGTAATCAAGTCAATGGAATATATATCACATAGATATGATAGATAGGACAGATATAGGGCCATGAAACTCGTATATCATATGTGTCAAACATATATCAATTTCATATCAATAAACATAAGACTAATAAGGTATTATGGCTAGGACCGTTAATCCTTCCCAGCTAGGGTATCATTATACAATGTGCACATTGCCGACAGTATGTACCCACTACCCTGTTGGAGAGGCAGCTCTGTCACATCTCATCCGAATTAATAAAAGTGTAGAATAAATCAATAGATATCAATATATAATATCATTCTCATCAAGTAGTAGTAGCTCGTGAATTTAATCAAATGAGATTGCAATATAACAATGGATAAGCAATATAAGAAGTAATTAACAATGGTATTACAAGTAGCAATTAACATTGGAAAGAATCAAAAGTTGGACAAATCAAGTCAAGAAGTTGGTTAAATTGGCATGCCAATGTCGTTGGCAACGATGGCATTCAAATGACAAGCCTATGGATGAAATCAATGGTAGGCCTATGAATTTGAACTAGGCATTTCATCGAACACTTGGTATGCAATATTCAATAGACATATCGGTAAGGTTTTGATGCAACATTGAAATTGCCCTAATATCAATCAACAAGTACACAATGTAGGTTATTCAATAGGCATTTGATTCCAGCAACAAACAATATACAAAGGATAAAAAAGGCATGGAAAACCAAAGGAAAACAAGGCAAAAACATACGCAAAAATGCCTTAGTGGCATTCGGCCAAACATGACATTTTGGAGCAAGTTTCCAAACTTCAATTTAACACTTTAGGCATAACAAATGATGCATATTAAACTCACCTAGCACTTCAAATAACTTGAATTGCACACTTTGTCACCAAAGTTTTCAAAGTAGGCAAAAATGGCAACTTTCCAATTCTTTAATCTCTACATCAATTCAATCACATATAATTCATATATTAGCTATCAATTAACATAATCTAATCTTAATTAATATTAACTAACACTAAATCAAAAATTCATCTCTTACAACTTTGAATTAGGGTTTTCTATTTAGGGAAAACCTATTAAATGCATCAATTGATGCAATTAAACATATTACCCATTATATTCAACATCTAAAACATATAAATTAACTATCAAACCAAGAAAATCACATCATTACCTCAAAGTGAAGAATGGGCCAAAATATACATGCCATCCATTCTTGAAATTTCTTGATTTTCCAAGCAAACCAAGGTTGGAAATCAATGAATCAATGGTTTAATTCAAGTTCTCTTTAGGTTTTCTCTTTGATTTTTCAAGAAATATTTGGCGGAGAATTGGGAGGAAGTATTCAGCCAACAATGGAGAAAAAGAAAGAAAATGGGCAAAATATCATAAGGCATGCTTATATATTAAGTCAAAATTGGCAAATTGCATTTAGGTCCTTAAACTTTCCAATAATCATACCTTTGCCACATTTCTTTCTATAATTTATTCTGACAATTTTGTTGAGAATTTGATTTCAAAGTGGGAATTCAAAAAGCTTATTTTTATTTATACTTTATTATAAAAATAGTTTCAGAGTCATTCTGAAATTCAGACAATCAGTTTTTCACTATACCCTTAAAGTTCACCTTATTTATGATTTTGCCATCACTTACTTTTTCACTATTTCTAAATATTTTTCACCTCTTTATTTTTACCATAATTATACATATATTTATGCGATTCTCTACCACCTAATCTGAGTCGAAAATTCTTCAGTGAACTTGACTGCTATTTTCCTGCAATGTAATTAATACCGACATTTTCTGGAAAGTATCACATATGCATTTTAACTGTGTCTCAAAAATTATCTTTAGTCATTTCAATGTTCTCAGACCAATAACTAATTAGATAACTGTCCAATCACGGTAGTATTTCTTAGGGTATTAAATTCTACCCCCTTCAAATAAATTCATCCTCGAATTTAAAAATAACACATACCTTAATGTTGGAACAAGGATAGATACTATGCTTTCATGTCTTGTTCACTCTCCATGTACATTTTACTGATTCCTCCACAATACTATTACTATTAAAATCTTTTTATTTCATAACTATCAGACTTGTCAATCAACAATTTCTATTGGCATTTCCTCATATGACATTTCTTCATTAACATAAATATCTTATACTTTCAATATATGTGACGGGTCTGGCATATATTTCCATAGCATCGAGATATAGAATACCAGATGAATATGACTCATTTTGAAAGGAAGAGTCAATCTATACACTACATTGCCAATCCTTTCCAATACCTCAAATGGTTCCACGTATCTTGGTGATAGTTTTCCTTTTCTTACCAACTCTCATTACACTTTTTATAGGTGATATTTTAAGAAAAATATGATCATCAATAGTAAAATAAACATCCTTCTTTTCGAATCTACACAACTCTTTTGGTAGCTTTCTAGAGAATTCAACCAATAATAAATATTAATCTCCAATGCCTTTAAAAGTCATAACACATAACCTTACATATCCTCTAGTGTCTGTATCGTTTGCTCTGATTATCCATCAGTCCGTGGATGGAACATTGTACTAAATCATAGCTTGTATCCATAACTTCTTGGAACTTCTGCCAAAATCGAGGAATAAACTGTGTCTCTCTATCATACATTATCATTAAAGGTACTCCATGAGCCTTACAATTTTATCATTAATAGTCAAAGTGACCTATTCCCATTTCCACTTGATTAACTGTATCACTTGTAGCAAACCTAATGATTTCTAGTGTTCAAATTTAACTTGTTGACAGGCTAGGTGACGCAGCGGAATAACAATGGTAAAACGAAAATTCTATTATAATCTGTTGATTCGCGTACGAATACCAGAAAATAATCTTCTATAACCTGTTGATTTTAGAAATACCAGGAAATAGGCATCAAAATTCGTTGATTCAAAAGAATACCGAAAATTGGAAGAAACAACTTTCAAACAGAAAGGTTATTTTTAATTCAAATCCAAGCTCCCCCAACCCTAAGGTTTACATAACTATATATATAGGAAATAACTTTCAAAAAACCCTAAAATATGATATGGTAATTTATTCCTAAAAGAAAACAAATCACTAGATTTACATAAATAAGGAAATAAATTAAAACTAACTTAAATAGAGAAACAAATCAAAACTAATATAATACCTTAAATAACGCCTAAAACTAAGTTTCCTATTAAAAGTAATTAAGAAAAATAAAAATACCAAAGATATACAAATAAATATGGAAAACATCAAATCTTGTTGATCTCCATCATTCTCTTTTGGGTAGAGAAAATTCGTCCTCGAATTTGCAGCAACATTATCTTCAAAAGAATCCTTAGGTAAAAGAATTTTATATTGAAAACACATGGTCGTAAAATACTCATAAAGAATGTGAAAATTTCCAATTTTCCTTATAATTCCCATCCAATCTATCCAATAACTTTGGATACAAGTTTCAATTAAATTTTTTTTGATGAATTGAGAATCAGAAGCAGTAGAAAGATTAATGAAGAATGGATCTTCATAATAATATTCTTCTTTCTTATGAAACTGTGTTGTAATCTATTGCGATTCCCCGATATTATTATGATTCTCAATAGATGATGAAATGATCGTTATAGATAATAATAGTTTTTCATCGGGATAATCATCAAATACTGGAGGTGAATCCCAATTGACATTTGACATTATTTCTGAGGCATGAAGATTAAATATTTGATCTCTTAAAAGCTCATTTACCCATTGAGTTAACTGATCCATCACTTGTATAATACGTTCCTCCATATGGTTCATGATACATTGCTCCATCTGAGCTGTTGTGTCACGATTATAAACCTCCTCTATAGGTATAGTCTGGCATCCTCTCCTTGATGGCATGGCTTTTCAAAGAACTAGCGCAAGCTCTAATACCAACTGACGCAGCGGAATAACAATGGTAAAATATAAATTCTATTATAATCCGTTGATTCACGCACGAATACCGGAAAATAATCTTTAATAACTTGTTGATTTTAGAAATACCAGGAAATAGGCATCAAAATTCGTTGATTCAAAAGAATACCAAAAATTTGAAGAAACAACTTTCAAACAGAAAAGTTATTTTTAATTCAATCCAAGCTCCCCCAACCCTAAGGTTTGCATAACAATATATAGGAAATAACTTTCAGAAAACCCTAAAATATGATATGGTAATTTATTCCTAAAAGGAAACAAATCACCAGATTTACATAAATAAGAAAATAAATTAAAACTAATTTAAATAGAGAAAAAAATCAAAACTAATATAATACCTTAAATAATGCCTAAAACTAAGTTTCCTATTAAAAGCAATTAAGAAAAATAAAAATACCAAAAATATACAAATAAATATGGAAAACACCAAATCTTGTTGATCTCCATCACTAAGTATGTGGATACAAACTTAGCCACATTTTCTTTTCATATTAGGCCACCAATAAACATCATTTATATCATGATACATCTTGGTAATTCCAGGATGTACAGTGCAAGAAGATAATGGACCTTTCTTAAAATCTATTCCTTAAGTACGTCAACATCAGATACATGTAATTGTTTACCACATTTCATAATACCATCCTCATTTGTGAACTCTAATACTTTAATCTTTTTGAACATCTTTCTTTAACTTCATTAGATATGGATCTCGATCTTTTATTACTTTAATATCATCAATTAATAATGACTTAACCTGGAATTGGGCTATCAGAGCCTAGTTACGATCCTGGGATCCCCAAATCTAACTCCATACCCATATTAATTAGCACATACATTTCATGAATCAATGGTCTTCTAACAACAGAGATGTGAGCTAGACTGCCCATAGTCTTTTGACTAAAAGCATATGCTACTACATTAGCTTTACTTGGATGGTAAAGGATTTAACAGTCATATTCCTTTAACAGTTCAATTCATCTTTGTTGCCAAAGATTTAGATCCTTTTGCTGAAATATATTTATACATGCTGTAGACTATTATAATCTGTATGAATTTCACACTTAACATCAATCTTTAATGCAAAAACTATTGTTGCCATCTTCAAATCATGTGTTAGATAATTCATCTCATGCTTCTTTAACTGTCGAGAAACATATGCAATTACTCTTCTATTTTGCTTTAGAACACATCTCAATCTAACTTTGGAAACATCATAGTACACTGTGAATTCATCATCCTCTGATGACAATGTTAACACTAGACCACTAGTGAGGCAAGACTTTTAAAATCTGAAAACTGTTCTCACATTCATCTATCTATTGATACTTCTCTTGTTTCCTAATTAACTTAGTTAATCGGAGCAACAATCTTAGAAAAATTCTTTACAAATCTCTTGTAGTAACCTCATGACCAAGGAAACTACGATTCTCAGAATATTAGTAGACCGAGACCAATTAACTACTACTTTTACCTTTTAAGAATTAACCTTGATTCCATCTTTACATACCACATGACTAAAGGAACACATTTAAGTTTGCCAAAACTGGCATTTAGATATTTTAGCAAACAATTGATGCTCTCATAGTGTTTGTCATAGTTCTCAAGTGTTCTACGTGCTCCTCTTCGCTCTTAGAATAAATGAGATTGTTATCTATAAGTACTATGACAAACTTATCCCACAATTTCTGTAATTGCATCTTTAGCTCTTTCAACTCAATAGGTGCCTAGATACACCTCAATTTCAAATTCTATCTCTCTATCAGGGGTAGCCCTGACTACTCCTTAGGAAAAGACATCAGAGAATTCTCAAACCACTAGTATCTGATCAATCCCAATTGAAGTCTTTTGCACATCCATTACATATACTAGATATGCTACACAACCCTTCTTTATCATTTTTTTGAGCCTGAATAACAGGAATGAAACTAATTCTAGATTCATACTTATCACTCTAGAACTCGAATTCCGTTTGCCCCTCAGGCTGGAATTTATCTTTCTTCTCATAGCAATCAATAACTGCTCAATGTGCAATTAACCAATCTATACCAAGAATTACTTCAATTTGCAACACAGGCAACTCTGTCAAATTAGCACATAAAATTTCATCATCAATTTCAATAATATATCTCAAATAACAATAATTCACTTCTATATTCTTTCCCATATAGTGTAATTATCTCTAAGGGCACATTCAATAAAATTCTTTCTCTATTTAACTGTGATGCAAACAAAAGAATGTATGACACTAGAGTCAAACAATGCATCTGTTATATCATTATGTATTAAAATCATACATGTATCTGCATTATCAGATTTTTGTGTCCCTTGTGTGTTAACAGCAAAAACTCTTCCTTGGCCTCTATCTGTTGGGGCCTGACTACTACTAGGACCTTGTCCTTTACTTCTGCCCCTACTAAGAGCCTCTCTAATCACATTCTGACTCATCTGTATTGTAGGCTGAGACACTGTAGCGAATGGCTATTAATCACACCATAAAGGACATTTATTAATTAAATGGCCATGTTGTCCACATTTCAGGCAAGCACCTGATTGTCTATGGCATTCCCCTCCATGCCTTCTGCCACAAAAATCACAAATGGGCATACTAGACATCTATGTAATAAGTCAAGAAGATCCCTGTGAATAAGCAGATGCTAACTGCATTGAAGGCCCTCTACCCTGAGTCCTCCTCCTCTGACTGCCTGATGGATGTCTCTGATCAAATTTACGCACATGCTCTATCTGTCTCAGTTGGGAGCTGGCCTCATCTTTTATAGTCTGAGAACCAGGTCCATCTTTTCTTTTCTAATCTCTTTTAGCTCTTTCTAACTTGTACTTTTCTTCCATTTGATTAGTTTTGTCAATGATAGTAGTCAGAGATGTAAACTCTATAGCAATCAATGCAATGTGAAGAGAGGCATGTAATCCTCTTCTGAATCTTACAATCAAGTCTGCCTCAGTAAGAGCAATACGCGTAGCATATATGCTCAATCTAGTAAATTCCTCTGCATACTCTTCAACAAATCTGTTACCTGCTCCAGTTGTTCAAATTGAATCAGGTTTCTTGCCTTTACCCCTTTGGTCAAGAACTCATCAATCAATCCCTGTCTAAACTTTGCCTAGGTGGGAGGATGATCACCATACAATATGGGCTCCATATGCCTGGAAAACCATGTCCAAGCTTTCCCTTTTAGAAGCAATCCAACTAACTCAACTGCTCTAGCATCGAAGCAAGGTAGTCTCCTAAAAACCTTTTCAATCTGCTCCAGAAAATCTATCGGCTTATCGCCTCTGTCACCTTTGAACTCTAGAAGATTTAACTTTAGAAAATTAAACATAGTTACTCTGCCCTCATCAATAACTCGGCAGGCTCCCTGTATAACAAGCTTGCTAGGAAACATTGTTGGTTGTACTAGAACTAGTGCAGAAGCAGCAGGTACAACAGCTGGTGCAACCGGAGGTGGCACTGCTGGTACTGCTGGAGGTGGCGGCATATTCTGTCATTCCCACCTCAAATCTGCTAATTCACGCCGCAATTCCATCATTCCTTGCATCATTTCCATTCTCTAGTGGTCAACGTTTTCCCTAGTTTCTTTTGTCATTTGTCGAGATCTGGAATGTTCCTCTATCATTTCTTTGACAAGAGACTCATTAGAGCCTGCTTCGGCCTCTCAGGTATCTTTTTTGTCTTTGTTGTCAGACATCTATTGTCACTACAGATAACAGAAAATAGGAACAATCTCATTACATTACGTTAACGCAGAACACTTATACTGTAACATCTTAGTCAAAACCTAGAACCTGAACCACAAAAGGCTACTTTGGGGAAATTTTGACTTGTCTTGATTATTGTGATTCATTGTATGTTTATGCTTGAATTGGATATGTATGCATGTTATATGATGTGTTTGTATAAATAAAGGAGGTTTAAAGGCTGTTAGGTAGCAATCGGGTAAAATTAGGTTTTAGATGAACTAGGGGCAAAATGGTAATTTCACACCCTTTGAGTTTTTAGTGAAAATTAACATTATATTTGATGGTAAAAGAGAATATTAGGGCATTAAATAATATTCATATGAATTATTGTTGGAAGATTAAAGCTGATAGAAAATAATTTCGGGAAAAGTTAATCGGATAGGGATCCAATTTGATCTAGGGGTAGTATAGTCTTTTCCTAAGGTATATGGACTTATAGGGTGTATGCAAGTGTATGGTAACCATTTTAAGTTAACATAAATCAAACCATTGGATGAAAAGATCAAGAATTGAATGGTTAGTAAGCTAGGTTGCATAATTTTCACTATAGGATCAATGTATATGATCATAAACATGATATTTAGATGGATTTTTCCCACCTCTTCTTCTTCCTTAGCCATTTTCCATTCAACTTTCTCTTTCTTCCTTAAGCAAGGTTTTGGCCACCATTGTTCTTCATCAAACCAAGTTGCTTTCTTTCATTTCTTGATTCAAACTAGCTAATTCCATCATTCTAAACACAATTATAACCTTAGAATCAAAGAAAAATCAAGAAAAGTTGTTAAATCAAAGCTTTGAAGATTTCAAAGAACTATTGAAGAAGTAAGTGATTTTACCATTCTTTTGGTTTAATTTTGTTCTTAAGATGTTCTTTGATAGTAATTAGTACCAAATACGTGTTTAGGTTGAAAGAAAACTCAAAAGTTGGAAGGAAACCCTAACTTGGAAAAGGTAAGATTCAAATGGGTTATTTTGATGGAGTTTTGGTTCAAATGTGTTGTATTTGATGTATTTGTAATGAATTAGTAGCCATTTGATGGAAATAAATCCATTTGGTG
>CANXYC011004694.1:0-12579 GCA_948193065.1 Aleurites moluccanus | reverse complement strand
TCATTGACTATAGGAATCTGCTCCATACTCTTCACTTCCTTATTAGTATCCTGAACATATGCCAAATATCCTTGGCAACCCTTCCTCAACAATCTCCTTGCACCAATGGCAGATATCACATTATATGGTGCTTCACTCCGTTCCCCTTGAAACTCAAACTCCTCACCCAAAGGTGGCTTAAAGATAAGCTTCTTCCCATTGCAATCAATAATGGCATAGTGCTTGGACAACCAATCCATGCCCAAGATCACATCGAACTCCAACACTGGCAACTCAATCAAATCTGCATCCAAGCTCTTGCCACTTATGCTAACCATACAACATGGATAGGAGTTCCGAACCTCAATCTCCTCCTCCAAAGGAGTAGACACAATCAACACATTCTCAAGCAAAACACAAGGCACATGCAACTTCTTAGCAAAGCAGGATGATACAAATGAATGCGTAGCTCCCGAATCAAATAAAACTCTAGCATTCAAGGATTGAATCGGAAGAATACCTGTAACCACAATATTAGATGCTTAAGCTTCACGCTGTGCCACGGAAAAAACTCTCCCTTTGCCTCTACCCATCGAAGCTGATCCAAAAGCTTGAGACTCATGCTGACCTGATCCTCTGCCAGCTTCAGTAGCTCTGCCCAAAATACCTCTACCTCCTCCTGGCTGCTGACCCATGCTCCTCTTTCTACTCATCTGAACTGTAGCCTGAGAAGCCGAATGTCTAACTTCAAAAGAAGGCCGTGGACAATCTTTAAGGAAATGACCATGCTGTCCACATCCATAGCATGCATCAGATGCATAAAAGCAGGGTCCTCTGTGAAGCTTGCTGCAAGTAGGACAAGAAGGATTAGTCCTAGGTGGCGCTGAACTGGCTGCACTGTGGCTCATTTGAGAAACTGGAGGGATTCGGTCTCTGCTGAAATCTCCCTGATGGCCCTCTGAATCCCCCTCTAGCAACTGACTGAGGCACAACATTTATACTCTTCACCCCACTGTCCTGCCCAGAAGAGCTTCCAACTTTAGCCTTCTTCTTCTCTTCTCTTTCGGATCTGGCTTCCATTTCCCTATTCTCAATCACTCTTGCTTTATCCACTAACTTGGAAAATGAATCAAACTCAAGAGTAGCCAATACTTTAAACAACGGAGCCACTAATCCCCTATGGAACCGCTGAATCCGCGCCGCTTCTGAAGGCACAAGGGTTGGAGCAAACTTACTCAACTGGCTGAACTTCTTCACATATTCTGAAACTGTCATACCTGGAGTCTGAACCTACCTCTCAAACTCCATAGCTTTAGCATCCCTTACACTCTCTTGAAGAAATTCATCAAGGACCATTTCTCTGAACCTCTCCCAGGACAACTCTTCATCATCTCGAAGCATACCAGAAATACTTTTCTTGAACCAATCCTTCGATTCAGCCTTCATTAGATACCCAGCAAACTCAACAGCTCTCCTATCAGGGATCCTCAAAATCTAAATCTTCTCTTCTACCTCTTCCAAGAAATTCGTAGGATCCACCTCACCTCGATACTCTGAAGGCTTGAGCTTCAGAAACTTCTCAAAAGATACTTCCTCAACCTGATGTACTACTGCAGGTGGGGGTGGAGGAACTAGAATCTCTGGAATTGCTTGAACAGGAGGAGCCTGCTGCTGCCTCTGCTGAGTAATAAACTCAGCCAATATCTCATAGTTCCTCTGCAGCTGGTCTAACTGGTGCGCCATATTAGCCACATTCACTGGTGGCACATGAGGAACCTCATCTCCTTTGTTTCCTCCTACTGAACCCTTTTCGGAAAGAACTTCTCTCCTAGTACGGCCTCGACCTCATCCTCTTCCTCTACGTGGAGGCATCTCGATACTGATAAGAAGAACAAACACATAAGACTCACTACGCACTCTTAACGCAGATATACATATCAAAGGATTACACAACTGGACGAGACATGATCCTAAGCTCCATAGTTATCTTAATCAACACTTATACTAGTGCTCATGCATTTCTATTTATCTTATATATTAAGGATTATAAAACTAGAGCTCTGATACCACCTCTGTCACACCCCAACTCCAATGGTGCAACGGTCCTAGGGCAAGGGTAGGCTTAAGGCCACCATAAACTCGTAGAACTCACAAATCATGAAAACTCATCAACATCAAATAAATTGCAATATCATATTTTATCACACATCTATCATGTCCATACATATAATTAAAACCCATCACATCTTTCTATATCATTTCATATCTTTCTCTTGTTCCTTAATGATCAAAAGAGACATCTCACATCACTGAGGAACAAGAGTACCCAAAAGGTAACAATCATACATCAACATATTCCAGTATCCTCAAAAGACTAACTACGGAGCTCTAGAGTATACTCCAATACATATTGTATCATAATGCCATTGATACATATACAAAATATCTCAAAAGAGTAATTACAATGTAGCTTCTTGGAGAAAATAAGTCAAGAAGCCCGATCTTCTCTATTAGCCCCCTCATGAGCTAAACTATCACCTGAAATCCACAGAAGAGGAGTGAGCCTTCAACTCAGTAAGATATGAATATTAAACAATAAGAACTGAATGTCGAATCATGGTCATGAACAAATAATTATACATATAGGCATAAAAGAGGTCATGAGCTATTACTTGAAAGAAATGTGGTTCTCATAATAAATTGGCTATATCAAATCATGGTTCATATTTAGAACATAGAATGCCCACAAGGAATGGCATTATCAAATCTCATATGGTAGAACTGATCACATATCATAACATACGTATCGGTAACCTTGCTACCTCAACGTGCACACATGCTTGGCCAGGCATGCGCCTAGAGCTCCTGGCCCCCTCTAGGTGGAACACCAATAAAAACCCTATCGGCTGGGCTTCCAAAGTGCACAATGGACTAATGAATTTACTCTCATTGGGAAGAGCGTTCTATCCATGGGTCATGGGTTTCAAAATCATAAGAAGTATATTGGTCACAAGACCATCATCATATAACATTATTCAAATCGGGTTCACAAACAAGAAACACATAGACTTGATCCAAGAGTATTAATCAAGTCATTCACATTGTTCAAGTATATATATATATATATATATGCAATAGGATAATCAACATAAGGATATTTTGATCATTTTAATTCCAATGAACAATAATCAATGGGATGTTCATACTTACCTCTTACACAAATTTCTCTTAATTTCTCCTTAGTAAATCTGCCACTTAATTCCTCAATAAATTTTGAATTTCTCCTCCTAAGAAATTTCACCAAATATACAAAAATTAGGATTTCTCCAAACTAATAATATTCCACATGATTTCCCATTAATTAATTATCTTCTAATCTCTATTCTTAATTTCCAACAACATTTTCATTTATTTCTTAAAGAAAACTGCATTAAATTCACATTAAATTTTTGGAGTTACTGTTTATGGCAGTCTCAACCTCCAGATTTCTCCCACATTAATTACTATTAATAGCTTTAGATTACTAGCAATAAATTCTATATACCCAGAATTAATTATCCTAACCTATAGACTTAAATAAATCCAAAGAAAATAACTTAGGAAGAAAATTTACCTTATTTCCTTCAAATTGAGATTTCTACAAATACTGCTTAAATTTGATGATTCTGCCTTAATACTAAATAATCTAGAGTTCTATTGCATTAATTTAAGTATTAATGCCTTAGACAAGAAATGGAAATATTCTGAGAAAAGACTGAAATTAAACGAAGGAAGAAAGAAAGAAAATCGTGGAACGCTACTGGGGTTCACTGGGTTTCAATAGACACTGCCCCAGAAATATGCTAGCCAGCTCGCCTCGCTAGACCTACCTCTGCAAAGCTGCCTCGCCTAACCAGCTCGCCAATCCCACTTCGTATTCCCAGCTCGCACTTGCCAACTCGCCATTCTTGATCCGACAATGCTGCCTCGCACATTCCAGTTCGCATATGCTACCTCGCATGTGATGCCTCGCTAGACTCTCTTCGCAACTCTTCCTCGCATATGCCACCTTGGCAATGCTTCTTCGCTTCTTCGCCTCTTCACAAACTGCCACTTCACACATTCTCTCTTCGCATTATCCTCCTCGCCAAAGCTCTTCGCCTTAGCTCTTCGCCATAGCTCTTCGCCTTAGCTCTTCGCCTTAGCTCTTCGCCTTAGCTCTTTGCTAATTGCCACTTTGGCAAAATCACTTCGCCACTTTTCCATCATGCCACCTCGCATTGCCATTCTGCAAAATGCCTCCTGGCATTATGCTGGCTCGCCATAACAAATTCTTCTTAGTTAAATTCTTGCTTGAACATCCCATACTTAGCCAGCTCGCAAATGAGTTACAATTACCCAAACTTAATTCTTCTTGTCACTTACAATTGACAGGCAGGAACACAACATAGAAAAATTTTAAATCAAAATAACTAACACACAGACCATAGTGACTCTCCAAAAGTCACCCAGACTCCTGCCTCAAAATCTAACCGAACAACCCTGATACAAATCACTCTCCACTGAGATATACTTATTCAAAAATTCTGAAATTTTACAGTCATCATATCAACATACAAAGGAACATTTTTCATGTTCACAACTTTAGCTAAGTCTGCCTCAATCATTCTCAGTAATTTCAAACAGACACTGCATCCCTGCAGAAACTCTCAACCAGACCAGCCTTGCTCAAATAAACACAACTCATCACACGCATAGAATTTTGCCAAACCATTTTACATAATTATATCTAAGACATATATTAACAACTTTTATGTTTTATACTTTATCAAATTATGTCTTTAATAATATGAAATGATCATCACAAAATCCTGCGGCATCAATAATCAAAAATTCCTGAAATTCTCAACATTCTCATTTAAGATTTAATAAATTCTCCAAACATACAAAATCAACAAAAATACTAAAAAAAATGGTAGATATTACACTAATGATATACAAACCTAATTAAATATGATTATGACATGCAATTATCAATTCATAATAATAACATACAAGTCTACATACTTTAGATATCAAATAAGCAATATAACATATAAATCAATTAGGACAGTAGCATGTTAACATGCATAGCTTATACAATATCTTTCAAAATCCAAACATGATTTAAATACATATATGTAAGGTTTTATAAGCATAAATTACTCATAGGATGCAAACAAAAAAGTAAAAAAAGCATAAAAGGAATGAAAATAGCAAAGGGATGCAAATGTCAGGGAGCAAAGTCGTGAGGCTATGCTCTAGGACTGTGCGGCCACAGCTCCGCTAGTCCCTTTAAGGGATTACGTGGGTCGTGAGGCCTTAGTCCTGAGCCTCACAGCTTTAAAGTCTAGAGGTGCCAATTTTATGGCTTTTAGTTATTTTTTCTCAACGCAAACTAATTTTAAGGTCTCAAACTCTTTGGCATGAATAAAACAACTTCAAACATGCATTTTAAATTTATAAAGCAACTAGATTTTAGATAGTCGTGTGTGTGTTCAAGATTTGGCGAATAACAAAAAGTGAGTTACAAATAGAATTTGACTAAATTGTCTATTTTTCATGAAAAAGTAATCCTAAGGTAGTACTTACAACATGTTCCAATATATATTCATATCTCATCAATATTCACAACCATGCATATTCATATGCTAATTTAACAAGGTCAAAATAAAATACATATAATTATGTACAAGACAATGATTATATGGGTATGTAACATTGATTGTTACACATTTATATGACCTTGCAAAGATTTTACATTTTAAATAATTATCAGAGAAACTTCAATCAAATAATTAAAACAAAGATAATACAAAAAGAGAGTGGCAGATCACTCTCAGACTTTTCTCTTACTTTTAATTATGATTTGAGTTTAAATATATCGTGATGCTACTCGATTTCCTTGCTTTTAGAGAGATAACTTAGGCATAAAAATGTAACATCCCAGCAGACAAAATAGCAGATAGTGAGTAGATAGTATGAATATATTGGATTATAGTAATAAATATAATATTAATTTAAGTATGAATAGGCTCAATTAATTACTGAAATATACAGAGAATGGTATAGTGTAATACTAAGAAATTTTTGAAATTCAACCGGGTCACTTTGATGATACTATCTCGAAAAATACCGGTGTTAATTACACCGCCCGAAAAAATGGCAGTCCGGTTGATTTAGGAATTTCTGACTCAGACCAGGAGGTAAAGAGTCATTTATATTTATGTGAATTTTTTGTGAAAAGAAAGAGTTAAAAAATATTTTGGAACACTGAAAATCAATAGAGTGACAAGAATTGTAATTAAAGGCAATATTAGGGACTTTTTGAAAATGGCTGTCTAGGATATAGAATCGGACTCAAAGTATTTTTAAATAATAGAACAGTCTAAAATAAGGTATTTCACTTCCCATATTTATAGTTGAATCTAAACAGAATAGATATAATAAATTACAAGAAGTTTCAGGGTCAAAATGCAATTGAGAAAAATTTCGGGCAAAAGTGCAATTATGCAAAGATGTGGGACCCATCAATAAAATATTATTTTTTATCAAAAATTCTGGATCATTTTGATGGGTTGGCTGGCCACATGTTAGCAAGGGAAAGAACTGTTATTGTGGACAATTTCCTAAGTGTTATAAGGAATTGACAAGTAAACAAGTCTAGAATAATCTAAATTTTTCTTTAAACTTTTGCATCAATTGACTTGGTATTTATAAAAAGAAAAGGAGAAAATAGCTTTTCTGAAGTGGATGGACAAACCTTCCATGTAGAAATAGCCACCAAACATTTTCAAACCAACCAAATAGATTATGAAAGGCTTGATGGAAAAAAGGATGGATGACAGAAAAGTGATGAAAGATTTTATATTCAAACAATTTGATGGAGCAAGAGAGGATGAAATACAATTATTTAATTTGAGGTATGAATCTTAAACTTAGTTTTTTAATTGAATTTGAGTGTGTTATAGTTTGATTAAGTAGAAAATTAAGTTTATTGAGCTAAAAGGGTAAATAATGGATTAGGGTTTAAAGGGGATTCTGAATATGTGTTAAGACAGTAGCTTGAAGTTCAAATTATGAATTTTTAATGTATGAATTTGAGGTTGGTCAAAGCATAAAAGTTGTATATATGTTAATTAGATTTTTGTAAAAGTAATTGATGAAATTCGAAGTAAGGAGAGAGTAATTGAACAAAAACCGTGACTGGCCAGAATTAAATTTTTTGAAATTTTGTTACCGAATTTTAATTATTTAGAATGATAGAAAAAGAATTAGAAGAAGTATCCAATATAAAAAAAAATATTCATTTATGTCTTATATATAGTCCTGTAAAATTGTTTTTCAATTGGATTTCTGGTTTAAGAGATACTAAGCCATAAGTGCAATCTGCCCAGATTGACTGATAAATATAATATAGGTTACAAAATTCTATTGACGTGAGGAATTTAGAATCTTAATTAAGGAAAGTATAAAAAATGAAAAATGTTAATTTATATGTTAAATATATTTATGTAAAATTATTTTGCAATTGATGAAGCACAGATTGAGTTATAGATAGAGGAACAGGGTCTGTTCAGATAAGTATTTTAAGATAGTAGTTTAATTTTGAAAATTCACTAATAATTGTACAGTGATCCAAATAATTTTAAATTTTTATAGGTTATAATATTATGTGTCTAGAATAAATATAAAAAATAATCAAAGTAACTGGATAAGTATAAATTGAATTATAGGCAAAAGAACAGAGTATGCCTGAATCAAAGTTACAGGGCTGCGGGGTTGACAGTGAGATTAAGTGAAAACTATCACCATATGATGTGTAGAACTTAAAAATGTCTGAATTTTGGATATGTTAGATCTTAATATATCTATTTTAATTAGGGACAAGAATTGAAGTATTTAGATAAGTATAGGAAGAGATATGAATTAAGGAGCACAGACTGCTAGTATGGAATGTTACACAGAAAAACCTTAGTGATTTGAGAAATTTAGGAATTTCTTAAGTATAAGTGTAATTAATGTAATTTTATGTTAACTAGTATCTAAATTGGAATTAATTAAATATATAGAGTCAAGAGTAAATAAATGACATAAGCATTGGATTAAGAAAGAAAGGAGTGGAAAGTGTACTAGTGGAAAATACCTAGTAAGGTGAGTAATATACATATTATTTTGCTTGACATTGCCTTCAAATTAAATTAATGAAATTGCTATAAAATTTTATTGTTGGCCAAAAATACCAATTGTATGATCCATGATTAATTTCATGCCCTTTTATAATCCCAAATGATTCATTTTAATTGAATTTGCATGATTAACCTAATGCTTCATTTATTGAACTCTTGAAAGTGCTTGAGTTATTTTTGATACCTAATGATTAAGCACTATATGTATGGCATTAATGAAATGACAGAAGTTTTAATGACACTGTGCACAGTGGTTTAATGATCCTAGCTATGAGGGGGGTTAAGGTCCTAGTCATGTGGTCTGATCAACCGTATGAGTAAATAACATGCTACTAGATTATAGCCTCTGCTTAAATGATCAATAATGATTTTGTCATTTTTATGATAATATGATACAATATATATTTTTAATGCCAATGTGAAGATATTGATAACCGAACCTACATGTTGAATAACCCTATTGTTATTGTATACTCTATATATATACATGTTATCATTTTCTTCCTTGTGAGCAATTCCCTTACCTAGCCTCATGAGTAAGATAATATGTGTATTACTCACTGAGTATTATTATACTCACCTCGCAATTATTTATTATTTTTAGGAACAAGGTTGTAGTGGTGGCTGTTTCCCAAGTCATTCCTTTCTTCGGCTTAGGACGTCAAAAACTCCAATGTAATTATTTATTTTGAGGAATCATATTTATATACTCTTAGAGCTCC
The DNA here is from genome assembly GCA_948193065.1 of Aleurites moluccanus. Lineage (NCBI taxonomy): Eukaryota > Viridiplantae > Streptophyta > Magnoliopsida > Malpighiales > Euphorbiaceae > Aleurites > Aleurites moluccanus. The sequence continues at coordinate 3,671 of CANXYC011004694.1, read as the reverse complement.
ATGGTACTGTTGGGTAGGTAGTTGTGAGTGTTTATGAATTCTTTGTTTAATGAAAGTTACAAATGAAATGAAATACAAATGATGTGAATAAGTTAATGAAGTAAAGATTATAGAAGTCCTATGAATGTTAAAATGTAATTGTGACTTGGTATGCATATATAGAAGTGTTTTATATATGGCTGTGAGAATTATAGAGTTGAGGTTACAAGGATGGTAAAAATATTAGGAGTATAATTTCTATGTAAGTTATGTAATATGATAAATATGTCATGAGATTAGATTGAAAATACAAGAAAAACCCTAGCAAAATTTCTGTAAAAGTAATAATTTTTAAGTAGAATTTGAATATTAAAGAATGGTTTTAAGTTTGAATGATTGATGATTGGCGTGTTTAAAGGGTTCTACGAGTTTCTGGTGACTTTAGGTTTACCCTGCCTGTCACATCCCTTGTTCCAGGAGATATGACAGTCCTAAGGTATGGGGAAGGCATAAGGCCATCTAAACCCGTAGAACCCCATTCTGCATTTCTACAGAAAATTTGTCATAACTAATTTATTTTTACAATATAGTACCCAGGACCCAAAGTCCCTCTCTTCATAACCAACATTAACACAACCTGTACAAATCAGCATTTTTATTCCCATATTCATCCCAAGCCAATACTTTACACTGCATTTATAGTGTAATAATTACATCTCAGTAACATAGCTTCATTTTACATTATCATTACTAAATTCATTAGTACATATCATGGAGCTACTATAGAAAGATCCATAAATACAAATAAGGAGTCATTACATAGATAAGAAAAATTCTACTCCTGAAGAAAGAGAGAGGAAATGGAATCGTCGCTAGCTATCAAACCTCGAAAAGGATAAACCACAATGGGGTGAGATGAATCTCAGTGAATAAAATAAATAAATACTCCCTCACTTGTGAGGCTAAGTGCTCACAAGAAAAGTTATTCAGTAACAAATTATAATATTCCAAGATAGTAATATCAATGCCAAGAAACAAGGTTTCCAATAGAATTCAATATCAAGTTTCAAGTAAAATATAGTTTAATAGGAACAATCATATAATCAATAATATTAGTCACTTGCAAGAAACGACTGTGAACCAAATGTTCTATATCCATGACAGTTAGCAAAATCCAATGAATAATGGACAGAGGCTACAATTAAGTAGCATGTCAATAGTCATACAGTTGATCAGACTGTATGTCTAGGATTTTAATCCCCTCTTAGATAGGATCTCCAATACAATACACTAAGTACAATACTCGATGAACAAACATCTACCCCATCGGGAGTCAATGGTCCCATATATACGGTAAGTAAAATTGTTGTCCAAATATGAACATCAATCAATACATTTATATATATTAAGGATTCAATTAACAATGGCTACATAATCAAGAAACTTTAATAATAATACAATTTCTTAGGGAAGATTCAAGGAAACAATATGCAAAGGCGACAAGTAAAGAAACATATATGTTACTCACTCCAAAAATCCAATGTGTCCAACCACCTAGCACAAACTAAAAGGGTGGTCTTCCACTTCCTTGTAATTTCCTTTATCTCTCCTTTATACAGCTATAACAAACATAAATCTCAATTTAGAAACCTAATTACATTAAAATACAACAAGCAAACCTAAATTCTAGACAACATTCAGAAATCTTGAAATTTCTACCCGAGCATACCCTGATATTTCACTTATAACTCATTATGTGCAGGTCCAAATGCTACTCTGTTTTCACTAAATTTTAGCTAAGATATAATGACACATTTCTCATGTTTTGACTTCCCCTGATTCAGACCTTAATATCCTTATATTTACCAATTTCAGAAGGGTTACACTTCTGAAATCCCTAACCCGAGCCAGTCTGTTTTGGGATCCATAGTTAACAATACAGTGAGAATTTGACAAAACTTCCAAAAGATAAAATATTGCTGACATGTATATCTACAACTTTTTTGTTTTTAATATTGTCAAATTTCTATATTAAGGGTCTCAAAACTTAGCTCCAACTTTCTGCTGAGTCTTAGGAATTTCACAGAAATGAAACCCCATCCGAGTTAGTCATGTTTGAAGACTCATATCTCCCAGCACAGAAGGTTTAGTCAAAAAGTTCTAAAGAACATATATTCAACACATACACAGCTACAACTTTTGTGTTTTGCACATTTTCAAATTCTACACCTAAGAGTACAAAAATAGAGCCCAAAGTTTCGTTCAAGCCACAGGAAATTTCTGAGATGGAAAATTTCAGAATTCCCAATCATTTTCTCTACTCTAGACATATCATCCTATCATTTAATCATTCAAATAACTCATCAAAAAATGAATTTCAAAACTTGTTAAGAAATTTACCTAGAGAAAAATTGCTCCAAATCTCCATCTAATCCCAAATAATTCAATTAGGTGTTGGGAAAAATATTATTTGTGAAGGAATTTATGCTAGATCAAGAGATTTTAGGAAGTTAGAAAGAAAAATTTTTCCATGGAGAAGGCATGAAATTTTCGGCCATGGAAGAAGAAAAGAAGAAGATGATGGCTTCCTTTGTACACTTATCTACTTATATAACAAGTGGTCCAATAGGAAAATTAGAGAAAAAAAAAAAGAAATAACGAAAAAACAATATAATTAAATCATTTTAATTATAGAAATAATTATACATATATGTAATACCCTATAAATTCCTAACTCATATGCATGAATTAATTCTCAGTATGTAGTTCATAAGTCTTGAAATGATGGGAAATAATTTTAGAGACACATTTAGAAAGTGAACAAGTTACTTTTCCGGAAAGCGGCAGTGTTGGGAACACTGTCGAGAAATTAGCAGTCTGGTCAACAAACGAATTTCTAATGTTGACATGGGGGTAAAAGATCACCATAATATACGTGTATTTTTGGTAAAAAGAAAGAAGTGAAAATCATTTAGGAACATTGAAAAAGTAACCAATGGTAAAATGGTAAAATAAGGAAGTTTAAGGTGAATAGTGAAATTTGGTCCGTCGGAGTTACAAAATGACTCTAAAACTATTTTTATAAATAAGTATAAATTAAAATAAGCTTATTGACTCCCCACATTGAAATCCAATTTTTGACAGAATTATCAGAATAAATTACAGAAAGTTTTGGACTAAAATATGATATGTGGAAGTTCGAGGATTAAGTGGTAATTTGCCATATGAATTTTTCTATTTATTTCTTACTTAGCCATTTTAACTCATCTTCTTCTTCTTCCTTCTTGATATGGCGGAGCCACCATCTTCCATTTCTCCACCATTTTCCAACCATTTTTCTTAGAGAAAACTAAAGAAAACTTGAAAACAAACCTTGTTTTACATCTTTCCACCATTAATTGCTAGAAAGCTTAAGGAAAACCAAGGAACTTTAGTTAGAAGAATTCGGCAATATCATCACTCCAAGGTAAAGAATTGATTTTTTTGATTTTATTGATTAATTAGATGTTATTTAGGTTGAATTTGATTGGTTTGTAGTTAGATTGCATCAATTGATGCTAATTGATAGGAATGCCCAATTTTACCTAGCTTATTTGAAGTTGTAAGAAAGGGTTTGATGATTTAGTATTAGATTTTGTTAATTGATGTTAGAATATGTCAATTGGATGTGAATAGGCAACTAATTGATGGTT
>CANXYC011004692.1:0-15722 GCA_948193065.1 Aleurites moluccanus | reverse complement strand
GCTGAAATTTTTGCTTAAGGAAGAAGACAAATGGTGTTGGTGGAAGAAATTTATCCAACCAAAAAGATGTGATCCAATGGTTTAGGTTCTATGGTAATTTTGGTGAAACCTAGTCATCCAACCATCCATTCTTCTTACTTTCATCCTTTTGGTTCATCCAAAGTCAACTTAGATAGGTAACACATACATTTGGCACACCAAATCCAAAACCAAAAGTAATAATCCCATACTTTGAGCTTAGAATAGCAACTTTGCAACCTACTCATCTAACCATCCAATTTTTCATCATTTGATCCAACGGTCAGATTTAATCAAGCCTAAACTAATACCATACGGTTGCACACACTTAATAACTCCATATTATAAAGTAAATGACCAAAATACCCTTAGTGCAACCGAAACACCGAAATCGTGCAACGTGCCGATAACAATTTTTCAACCGAGATTATTTCTTAAACTACTGCTCAAATAAATAAAATAAGGCCATTTTCAAGTCTTTAAATTATTTTCTCCTTTTAAATATGATATTAAATCCATAAAATTCCGACGGGCGAAAAATGACCATTTTGCCTCCAGTTCACCAAAAATCCAAAATTTCTCTATTAAATCCTAGCAACCTCTGGACTACTCCTATGCCTAAAACTAATTCAAATAACATGCATAATTATTAATTTCATGCATAAAATACATATTAACAACACAATATAAAGAAATCAAAAATCTCTCCCCGAAGATCTCTATAAAGGTTAGGTTCAAGCTAGGCTGAGGTGTTACAACAACTTCAATTTAGGGTTAGAAAATTGGGAAAAATTATTTAATGCATTAATTGATGCAATTAAACCATTTACCCAATCCTTTTACCATCTATTTAACCTAATTAAACAAAAAATCAAACAAACAATCAACTTACAAAATTTTACCCAAATGGCCGAAATCTTCACCTCTTTTGTTCTTGAATTTTTTTTTTTTTTTATTTTCTATGGTTGATTTTGGTAGTTAAGTGTTTGTATGGTTTTAGTTTATGATTTGTAACACTTTTCTTTCACAAATGAAGCAAAGAACTCAAATGGGAAGAAAGGACATTGCTCACAGGTGGAAGTGCTCAAAAATCAGAAAAATTGTTCTAAGTCCTCTTTATATAGTAGGACAAAATAGGCAAATTATACTTTGGTCCTCCAATTTTTTGAAATTTTCTTTTGGTCCTTTTTCACTCGGTAAATTTTTTCGACAATTCCATCGGGAATTAGAATTCAAAATGAATATTTAAACATCATATTTTTATTAATATTAATTAATAAAAATAGTTTCAGAGTCGTTCTGAAACTCGGACTGTCTAATTTTCACTATTCACCAAAAGTACTTTTTTGCTCGTTTTGTCAGTGTTTTTTAATATTTTCTCATATTTATTTTTACTGTATTCACACATGAATATACCTTATCATTAACCCTCAATCCAAATTTAAAAATTCATCCGTCAACTGTACCGCTATTTTTACGGAAGCGATATCGGTACCGACGTTTTTTGAAAAATTTTCTCATTTTCGCTCTAACTGGGTTTCTAAAATTATCTTTGGTCATTTCGATGATTTTAATCTATATACTGAGAATTTTATCATGCATATGAGTTAGGACTTTATAGGGTATTACAACAGCTTACCCTTCTTTTCAGATAAGGAAAGAATATCATTGAAATCACTTGCACAACACCATGGTAGAGTAGAAACCCTAGAAAGCTGCCTTAAAAGATCCCAAGATTGCCTTCTGTTATTATGGGCAGGAAAACCATAGAACCCAATAAACCTCAAAATTACCTGATTTTTTACTGAAACCTCCACATTAATATTGTTTCGAGAGTAACCTAACAATCGAGCAATGTTTTTCTCCCTCCAAAGCATAACTAGTCCTCCGTTACGACCAAAAGTAACAACCACAAACATGCCCTCATAGGAAAACTTATTTTTAAGAACCTTAAGTCTAGACTTAGAAGAAAGTGTTTCAATTAGAAAAATAAAATCCAGACGCTTTTGGGCAACTAAATCAAACAGAACTTGAACTGCTCATGGGTTGCCCAGCCCACAATAATTCCAGCTAAGAAGACTCATTGGCGTCAGCAGGCCTAGTCTCCAAGGCCTACCGCTGGTCCATTTTTTGGGTCAAGAATCATTATCTGCAATGGGCTCTTAAAAGGCCCATTTATCTTCAAAATCCTATATGGTCTGTACGTCGTTGTTTTTGTTCATAGACAATAATACCTTCAAGAGATTTAGAGGTATTAAACTTTGCCACACTTTCAACAGTCACCAAAAATCCCTCTTGGTTATTTGCCATGTTCAATGATTCATTTCCTTTAGTTGAATTCGAATTAACCACCATGTATCCGCTAATTTCGCAATCATGTCCACTCGTGCAATTACCATTATTGTGTGATCCCAATTTTATCGCACCTACTGAGTTCTCCTTCTTTGACGTCTCTGATTCAATTTTTGGTGGTTCTGATCGCAGCCACTTCTCACCAATATTCCCGACATTATGCCTTGTAGGAGCCTTCATCCAAGCCCTATAAGCTCGCTGTTTACTTATGTTTAGAGATTCATAAATTCTTTCACAAAAATTCTCTGTATGCCCAAGTTTCCTATAGATGAAACAAAAGGTAGGTAACTGCTCATATTTGAAGTTCACCCATACTCAATCTCCCCCTGAATTTTTTTATCCTTATGTGTCGTTTCAAAGGATTTTTGGCATCTATTGCTACCCTTATGAGCAGTTAATTCCTCCAATCACCAGTAAATTTATTTGGGTCTAATTCACAGAAAATACCTAAATAGTTTTCAATTTATTGAACAATGTGCTACGTCATGAATCCAAATGGCAAATCATAGACTTAAATCCAGAAGTTTGTGTGATACAATGGAACTTTTAGGAATTCTCATTCTCTCCTAGCCGTTCCATCTAATTCCAAACCTTCATTTTCCTTCTCCTCTAATATTAATTTGAAATAAAAATCGTCTAAGAAAACATTATTTCTAGAGATGCTTCCTACTATAACTTAATCAATGAAAATGATACAAAGAACAAAAGAGAAATTCACTTGCCAAAAGACAAGACAAAAGCAAAGAATTTATATAATCCAGACTTTTTAAATCTATTAAAATCTTTAATTTTTCTTATCTAATACACCCCTAAAAATCAATAATTTTAACCCAACAACTTTTTCCTCGCATCAATTTACACAAATCAAAAACCCAAATGTTAGCACCCATATAGATTTACTCTTAATAATGATAAATTAAGAGATGGAATTATCACCGCCTCTAGCCGGTGCTATGAATTCATATCCACGAATTCAGATCTTTCATCATTGCAAATTTAGCCACCGGATGTCATCCTTCCATCGCTTATCACCACATATATACATTGAATTCTTAGGAATTTTAGGGATTTAGTTGCATTTGATTTAATCAATTTAGAAATTTTTTTTTTTCATTTGAACAAATTATAGTTTGTGTTTTTGATATTTTCTTGCTATTTCCTTTTGCTTTTTCAATCGGTTTCTCAAATTTTCTGTTTGAAGTCGTTTGAGCTCTCGATGTTCCTTTTTTGCAATTATTTGATGATATTTGGTAATTTCAGTTTAAATGTTAGGTTTTTGTTTGTTTTGTTTGTCAATTTTTCTGGGTTTGTTATATTAGGATCAGAATTTATCTAAGTTTGTTGCTCTGTTTATACTTTATGTTTGGATTAGAATAATATCTGTTTGTTCATTTTTACTGGATTCACCTACAAAATGACAAGCATGGATTTGAGAGAGTACTTTTTTCTTCTTGCAGGCTATGAAATTTTCTAGCAAACCAAACAAGGTATCACGAAAATCAAACTTATTTTTGTCCAGTTTCAGAGAAAGTAAGGAGAGTGAAGTTTGTACCATGTATTTTACAATTTTCTTTTAAATTAAATTTCTTTTTTTCCTTAAATTTTTTTTTTTTTTCTCATTTTGATAATTAATTAAAAATTTCAGTTTCAATTAAATTATGGACCCCATAAATCTAATTGTCCTCCACTCATTAAAATCAATATTTAATATCACCTCATATAAATTAACATATTAATTGATTTGATAATAAGAAAGTATGGTAAAAAAAAATCAGCTTTCATTTTACGTGAACATCAAATGATATGATAATTTATTGTATTTTTCTAAAACAATATTCTTAAAATTGTAATAACTGTAATAATAAATTGAAATTTTTGTTAATGTGTTAGTAATATATGCAAACCATATGTTAATACTCATCTAATTGGCCCTTTCCATATAATATCACAAAATTTATTTTTCATATCTGAAAAAATTTAGTAAAAAAATAAATAAAATATTATGAAAAATGAGAATATTACACTATTAAATGTATAATTGTAATGCATGGATAATCCCGTTAACTAATAATAAAAAATTATGAATAACTTATAATAAGAAGAGTGATCTAATATAAATGATTTGAGCTATTTTTATATTATAAAATCAACTTATTATAAATTTAATATATAATATTTTGATTATATTTTAAATTTATTTTACTTTACTTTAACTCCTACAGTACAAAGATTTTGATATAGTATCAAATATGGGACTCGAACCTATAAAATATGGATTATGTACCCGGGTGACCCAAGCAAAAGCACTGTATGCTATAAAGTGTGAATTGGGCTTAGCTCAATTATTTTAAGGAGAGAGTGTTAAATATATAATTGTTGTTGTTAAAATCGGATCGGATCGATTAGTCGAATAAAAAAATTGAGAATCGAATTAAGGATCAGTTCAGTCAGTTTTTAAAAAATCGTATCTCAAAAATCGGTGAACCGGCCGATTAACTGGTGAATTGGATTGATTTTTTCAGTTCGAGCTGGTTAAATTTTTTTTTTTTACTTTTTTAATTTTTAATAAAAAATAATAAATATCAAATTATATTTATTTTCATCATATATATAATAAATATCAAATTATATATACATATATATGTATATCGATTTTTTTCAGTTTAATCGATTCAATTCTGATCGAACCTATAATCTTTTGCTTTCACCGGTTTCTTAACCGGTTCAATTTTAAAAACAATGTATATAATTGTAATGTGTGGATAATTTCACAATAATTAATAATAAAAAATATAAATGACTTATAAAAAAAAAATATATCTCAACCTAAATTGCTTAAGCCATTTTATATTATAATACCCGATTTATTATAATCTCAATACCTAATACTTTGACTTTACTTTATTTCGACTCTAGAGTCCAAAAACTTTGACCTATACCTACATGAAAATAAAATTAAAATGAATAGAATATAAAGTCATTAATTTCCTTAATAACAATAATATATATATATATTGTAGCGAATTGATGTTATTAATTTTTATTTGCTTTGTAATAGATTTTAAAAGTTCAATTAAAGCTTCATGCTAATTAGAAGATCATATAATTGAGGAAAAAAAATTCGTATCTTTTTTGCGACATCAAGAATTTATGATAAGAACATTGCTTCTTTAATTCATCAATTATCAAATAAATATATAGAAGAAGTTATATTATATATACTAACAAATAAAATAAAAAAATATAGAAAAAAATAAGAAATTCAACGTATATTTACATCATTCTAATCCAATGAAGCTTAGAATAACGACTTATCGTAGGGCAAGGTAAAGTTATTGAGATACTATTATCTTTAAAGTAAAAAACTATGAAAACATCTATCATTTAACTGTATAAAGTACGTACATTGAGTTTTTTTCTTAACTCCTAACTTTGATGCATTACTAGAAAGGAAGATGGTTAAATCTCCAATTTCCTCTATTTCTCTCCACTTCTTGGCTGCAAAATCAAACTTGAAGATCAAGAAATCACATGCTTCATCATATCGTCCATATATAGAATAACTTATGCACAAGAATTCAGTGCAAGCAGGGCCGGCTCAATAATAGATAAGAGTTACTTTAGTGATCCACAAAATTAATTAAAATTTATTTTTCTTATCTTTTGACATGTAAAATCACTATTAAATTTTTATATTCAAGTTTAGAAAGAAAATCCTTTTCAATTGACAATTCAACTAAATTACTTAATCTTTCTTGTGATAGCATTGCAAGAATTTATCAAATTATCAATGCAAGTTTCTGTCAGTAACTATGAATATTTCATTGATAAATAAATTTATTGATGAAATGTCGATGAATATTTAAAGTCGGAAAAAATTATCGGTAAATAGTTACCAACGTAAATTTGTTTTGTCAATAAATTTTTCGACAATATGATGGTTGGTAGCTTCTTTTTCTCCGTCATTAAATTATATGATGATGTGGACAAATATTGATCAACAGTTCTTCAATAAAGTATGAAAGTTCAGTGGTAATTTGGTAGGTAAATTATGAAGCTTCGTCAGAAATTTCATTAATAATTCAGTGAATTATTTTTTATTATATATTTTAATATATATTTTATAATTATTTTTAAATATTCAAAGTCATAAATTAATAAATAATTAAATACAAAAATTAGTAAATAATTAAAATTAATAAATTGAATATTAATTAATAAAATTATAAAAATTATTTACAAAATTAATAATAATATGAAAATATTTACAAAATAAAATGAATCTAGCTAATGGCTATAGTGTTATCTGCATTATCATGACCCTCAGGATTAAGGACATTAACATCGTTAGCAATTGCATCACCATCTCCACCAACTCTGAGATCAGCTGGCTGACGTGCAGTTGAATGAGGAGCATTAGAAAAAGGCTGAGATGAAGTAGCAGAAGGCTGAAATGTAGGACGTTTTTAATGGAAGAAAAAGTAATAGCTATCCAGTGGATATTGCTACCATCTCTATCTACTATTGCATATGATCAACAACATGTTTGTCATGCTTTAGATAGTGCCTCTACATCTTCTGCATTCACCTCTCTGCTTGCCTCTCTATTTCTTGTTCAATAGCCTTTGATGTAGGAGGTGGGATAGAAGAAGATGGAGAGACGCTTTGTAGATATTTATAATGCGTGTTTGAATGATTTATATTAGTATGAGATATCAATCATCCTGTTTATCTGAATAGACCGACTCCTGGATCTCTAGTCTCAATCCGTCGATTTTGATTGTTTACTAGAAATTCTTCTTGAATTAAGAAGGAACTCAATACCGTTATCATCTATCCCATGGCTCATTTGATATCCATGTTGGCTTATCCTTGCTCTTCACCTTATTCAATATATCTTTATATCATAGGGCAATATTCTTAGAGAAGGCAATTTTAACTAAGACGCTAATGGTATGATTACATCGGTAATATTTCTTTAAAAATTGATCAAAACATAAAATTATTAATACATTAATTAAATATAATATACCAAAATTTTGACAAAATTTTCTTTATAATATCAATATTTACCTGTTGAAAACAATAATTCCCTGTTGAAAACAATAATTCTTAACACATAAAATCATTGAATGATTACAACAACTAAAGCTACATTTTTACCTATAATATGTAAACTTAACAAAACTAAAAGTTGGTAAATTGGATTTTAATACAAAATAACTACTTTCATTTAGTGAATAACTACTTGAAAAGTTATAGTTAATTAATATATACTATCAATAAAAAAAAATTATTAAAATTTCGACAAAATCTCTCCAATAAGTTAAATATTAACTTCCTGCAATCAACAATTTCAAATACTTTTATATTATCCACAATTATCAACTCAAACACTAACGCCTTGCCACCATATAAGCCTCATTATATCTCATCCGCCTTATAATAAAAAATATTTAAGTGTATTTAGAAACTCATTTGAAAATAAACTATTTCATAACACATTCTTTTATTAAGCATACCTTAAACTCAACACAATATAAGTCCTTCACTGAAGTGGGTATGGGTACTTTCTTCCATGAGTACCCCTCTCTCTCAAACCTCTCTTGGAAAATCTTCTGTATAGTGAGGAAACATTTATCATATGGATCCAAACTACATACAAATATATATTTTACAATCATATACATCTAGTGTATCAGTTTGTATATTAATTTGCCAATAGTTATGAATTATGAACATACCTCCCATAAGTGACAGTTATAGTGGATCGCTCATTAAGTTGTACAAAAGTCGAAGGGGCTGTAGCAGATGTGGTAGGCGATAATGACGGAGATAAAGATGCACCATTAGAAACTCGAGGCAATGGACACCGTAGAGTCATTGAATTCTGATGGAACAAATGAAGGTCCACGACGGAAACCAAAAGCTCGTTCGTAAAGACATCAATGTAGTTTGTTCATTATTATACATTCTGTTTGTTTTTAGATTATTATGCATTCTCTTTGTTAATCCACTAAATGAATACTTGAGAAGATGCTTAATTTTTGGAAATGTTCTCTGAAATATAATATATTTATTTTTATTATTTGTATATTTATTGTAATAATTATTAAATTTTTTCTTTTTTATATTAAATAGCCAACAATTTTTTTAATTAAATAATTTATATGTATCGGATTTTAAATTAGCTAACTAATTAATAAAAAGAAAATGTGTTGAAAATTTACTTTTTTTTGCATTAATTTTTTTTTCAGAAAAATAAAATTATTAAAATTTAGATCATTAATCTTTTATATCATATATAAGAAAAGTACTTAATTAAATTACTAGTAAATCGTTGAGTGGCTTACAGTTAACTGTACAATTACAGGGCTTACATATAATTGACCATCTATACATATATAGATATACTACTGTTTAGTTTTTGTACAATTCAAGTTTTCTTATCATATACTTGTTCAATACATCATCATCATAATACTCTTTTTAATTTTTTTTTTTTAAGTCCAACAAAGTTTCAGTTTTAATTTTTTTTTTTTTTTAAATTTCAAGAGATTCCAACAAAGTTTCAGTTCAAATTGAGAAAAAATGATAATCAATAAAAGCACCGAACAAAAAAAATTCAGAACTATAAATTAAAAAAATAAAAAAGCAAAGCACCAAAAGCACCTGACAAAATAAATAAATAAATAAAAAAAATACCATATTTCCAGTTTCCGGATTTCACCAAAATACAAAGTTAAACATAAACAATTTAATCCCATATTTCCAGTTTCACCAAAATCACCAAAAGCACCAAAATTAAAAAAAAAAAAAATTATAAATTAAAACCAAAAAATAAAAAACATAAAAAATAAAAAATCACAGAAAGAAACAATAAAATAAAAAAATTAAACAAAAAATATAACAAATACCTTCAATGGAAGCAATGACTGAACACGATTGAATGGGACTGATGACGAATACATAATTTAATAACCTTTAAATTGAAGAAATGTAAAATCAAAATAGAAAATAGAAAAAATATAAACAGTTGATAACAAAAACATCTCTACATCTCTACCTCATCTTCAACGTCGATAATTCGACGATAAGCGGCTGACCGGCGTACAAAAGAAAAAATGAAAGAGACAAAGAAAGATAGAGAGCGAGAGAGATAAAAAGATAGAAGAAGAAAACAAAATAGTATTTGGGAATCAATATAACACTTTTATAGTATTTAATATTACCAACGGAATGAAATACACGTGGCATTGTGTTATCTTTCGATAATATTAGAAATATATTTTCCTTACACATAACCGACCGATTATCTACATACAACGCAATACCACATGTATGTTGGTAACAAGTAGAAGTGTGAACATTTCGCCCCTTGATGTTCGCCGTAATTCGTCTCTGTAGGATTGAAATTTTCAAGTGCACCAAATTTTTGTCATTTTTCTAATCAATTTAAATTTCATTGGTAATTACTTACAATACGTAGTTGGTATATTATCGTCAAACTTAGTACTGACTGAATGTAATTCGCCGGTAATCCTTCAATGTCTTGTAGTGATTGTTGAACGTAAATGAGATTTTATGAATTTTAATTTTGAAAAACTTCTTTCCGCGGAAACTATAGTAATAGATTAAATTGGTTCTTCCATCTTTATTTTTCCTTATGTTTTTCAAATCTAGATTCATACTTTCCAGCATACATTTTTGTTTAAAAAATAAATAATTTAGAGGCCTTAGTATTATTTTGCTGAAATAAAAATAATTATAAAAAGTACAAAAAATATAGCACCTGATTTATACTCTTTTAATTTCACTCTCTTTATACTCTAAAATTTTACACCTGCATAACAATAATAAAAATATATATATTACTATAGTTTAAATTCATGATCATTCAATAGGAAAGCATACATAATCTGGTCAAATAGTTTTGTAAATAATAAAAATTAAGAACAAATAATTATAGAGATAAAAATTAAATATGAACAATAATATAAAATTATCTTACCTCTTTTATCAACTCCGAGAGGCCCTTTGAATCAAACTAGTAAATTTTGATTTGATAAATTTTGAGATTTTATTAATGATGGGAAATCAAAACCAGAAAAGTAGCGAAATAAAAAAAAAAATTATTCGATTTCCTTCAGGATTCATATGAAGATCCAGATCAGAAGGTTAGGATTTATACTTTTGTTTGATGATTTGACTGTTTGAGTTAGGAGCAAAAATTTTTTCGCCTTCTGTCTCTACGGTATCCACACGAACGGATCGTCTCTCCTTTGATTCGTCTCACGAAGAAGAAGAATATCTCTGAGATATTTTGCTGAGATGTTTTGCTAGATATGTCTAAGAGAACTAGGATTAGAGTTCAATCTTATTTTTTCTTTTCCAAAAAAGGGCAGAAAAATGTGTCACCTAAAAAAAATAACATTACATGTATATTTATAGGTATTTAACCCTAGCATTAGGTCAACTAATAAAATCCTAATTCGCCCTATCTGACTGGGACTCAAATTTTGGGCTTATATTAGTTTTTAGTTAAACCATTTAGCTCAATGCTTATTTTTAATACATCTCATGAATTAAAATTCCTATTATCGATCTGATCTAAACGTGTGACCTTATAGGTTCCCATAACATTAGCAGTGACATAAAATCATATTTTATGTCACAAGCAGTGAGCGGTATCTAGCAATACATCAATGCTACCTAAGTCACGAGAATGTCAATGACTCGACATAAACTTTCTTGTGATAAAATTACCAAGTAATTTAATCATTTTGTCCTAAATGTCTCGATTGAACACAAGTCATGGAATATGTCATACTCGTATAGTTCAATCTTTATATTTTTGATACCTGATTAGACTCCTAAATCAAATGACATCAATATCACATATCGACTCATTTGAGTATGGCCATACGTTTTAGGTCTCACTCAATCAAAGGGCCCAAAGACATCACTCCTGTTGTATAGGAGAGACAAATCCTATGTTGATCACTCAACATCTCTACATAATTTGTGGCATATCCAAGTACTATTTTTATAGTACATCCCGTTATGGAAAACGTTTAACAGTATCAAGATATACAACTCTTTATGTTGGGATTTTTGATGATCTCAAGTCAAAAGATCATACTATTATTATCACTATGAGAAATACTTATGACACTCATATAACAATCCATGTAGTATTTTCATGGTGGGTCAATCTAGTACATAGTTCTCCAATACGTACTTATGTGTTGACTTGATATCTTATATCCATGACCATTGTCATCAGTCACTACACATACTAGTCTCGACCTATTATTGATATCCCATTTCATAATAATACTTGATTAGAGATGATTTTAGAATATCTTATTCTAGGGACATTATTATAATAATTTATATTACGTAGTTATTCAAATAATTATAATAATGAAAGCCATAAATATATACAAATCATGATATAAAATGCCCTAAAAATAATCATCTGATGATTGTTTTTTAGGGCACAAATCCAACAATTAAAGCACGTTAGAATACAAGATAAAGAAAATAGGAGAAGAAAATAAGAGAATAATGAAATTTTAATGATTGTTGTTTTTAAATATATAGAGAAAATTTGAGAAGCAAAAGTTTAATTTTAGCATTAAAATCAATTTAAAGTAAAATACATGAATTATTTACGAAAAATAATTAAGTGAAGAGATTTATATATTATCCTATAATTTAGGTGTTCAATTTTTTTTTTAAATTTTAACAAAATAAAATTCTATAAGATTGATAATATATTTATTAAATAGAGTTAAAAATCTTTATAATATATATATTAGGAAAACAAATTGAAGCCTATATTTTTTGAGGCCTAAGGCATAGGTCTTAGTGGCCTATGCCTTGAGCTGATAATTATTGCAAAATTCTTAAAATTGATGCTGTTGCAAAATATTCCATCTCAGTATTTTTATTTTATACATGTCAACAAATGTATTTTTTATTAACTTAGGAGTCTTCTGAACTTTTAGCTAACTATTATGTAAGTACAAAATTTGAAGTCTACATCTAATCAAAATTCAAATTTGATTAGATTTAAAATTCAAATTATCAGTAGGAAGTTTTTTTATTATCCCATCATGGCGATACTTTTAGAGGAGGTAAATATGAGTTTAAAAAATTCTAATGCAAATTTACAACCTTTATACAGTATTGATGATAATATATACAAATAAAATAATAAAAGAGATAGAGATAAGGAATGCTCTGTAATTTCTGTCATTTTATAGTGTTTTTATTGATTTTGTATGCTTGGAGAATTTATTAAATTTTTAAATGAGAATATTGAGAATTTCAGAAAATTTTGTTTTGGATGCTGCAGGATTTAGTGATGATCATTTCATGTTTTTAAAGACATAATTTGGTGAAGTGTAAAACATGAAAGTTGTTAATTATATCTTAGCTTTAATTCTGTAAAAGGTTTGATAAAATTCTATGTATGTGATGAGTTGTATCTATTTGAGCAAGGCTGGTCTAGTTGAGAATTTATGCAGGGATGCAGTGTCTGTTTGGAATTACTGGAAATGGCTGAGGCAGAATTAGTTAAAGTTGTGAACATGAAAAATGTTCCTTTGGGTGTTAGGAAGATGGCTGTAAAATTTCAGAATTTTTGAATAAGCATATCTCAGTGGAGAGTGATTTGTATCAAGGTTGATCGGCCAGATTTTGAGGCAGGAGTCAGGGTGACTTTTAGAGAGTCACTATGTTCTGTGTGTTGGTTATTTTGATTGGAAATTTTGATATGTTGTGCTCATATATATTAATTGTAAGTGACAAAAAGAATTAATAAGTTTGGATATTTATAGCTCATTTGCGAGCTGGCTAAGTGGGGAATGTGCAGGCAGGAGTTTAACTTAGAAGTATTTGTTATGGAGAGCCAGCATTATGTGAGAAGACATTTTGCAGAATGGCAATGCGAGGAGGCATGATGGCGAAGTGAGTTTGCCGAAGAGGATAAGGCAAAGAGCTAAGGTGAAGAGGATTTGGTGAAGATCTAAGGCGAAGAGGCTTTGGCGAAGAGGCATTATGCGAGGAGGCATTGTGCGAAGAGAGAAAGTGTGAAATGGCAGTTCATGAAGAAGCGAAGAAGCAAAGGAGTGAAGAGGCGAAGAGGCGAAGAAGCATTACCGAGGTGGCATATGTGAGGAAGAGTTGCGAGGAGAGTCTGGCGAGGCAGCATACGCGAGGTAGCATATGCGAACTGGAATGTGCGAGGCAGCATTGTCGTATCAAGATTGGCGAGCTGGCAAGTACGAGCTGAGAGTGCAAAGTTGTCACGACCTATCTCGGAAGTCGTGATGGTCCTAGGGTACGGGAGATGCATAGGCGACCAGTACCAGGTAGAACCCAATAAACTATCTATATGGCGTGCATCAAATAAATATCATTCAAAATAACTATAAAATGCTGAAGAAAATTCAATAGCATCTCCTCTAAAATTGGACTATGCCTAAGAAATCAAAACACACAAATAACACTTCTATAATATTTATTCTCATCTCGAACATCCTGATCCCTCTGGATCTCCAATCAATTTCAATATCATCATCTAACTCCAAAATCAATATATTTATATAACATATATTTCAATTATATATAATAACTCAAACATCCATTAAAATCAACAATATATATATATATATGCAAACTTAAGATTATCTACATGCCACAGTCTATTTACAGTACCATGGAACTACTCTAAGTACTTTCTATTACATTACTTTAAGATTTGGATTTTTACATGCAAAAGATCTCCACGGCAGAAGAAAATGTTGCCAATGGAATACGGGCCTCACCGAAGACCTGAAAACAACAAACACTAAAAGGATGAGTATAAAAATACTCAGTGAGTTCATAAGCATAAGAGTGCAGTAAATGCATTATAAATAAAATTAATACCATTATAGTATTTATGTATGTATGTATATATATATATATCTATAGCATATGAATAATAGAATCATTATCTGATATAATAACAATATATATTAACCATGTATATAATCACAGGTAGCACATATATGATATCACAGGATTGGGGTTACTTTAAACTTTAAACACAACACTATCATAAAGTGTCTAACACTAGGGAATACAACGTCCCTCCTTAGCAGGGGTCCCATAAATAAATAACACACATAAGGATATATTGCTTACAACTAGAGAATATATCGTCCCTCTCTAGTAGGGGTCCCATAACTCAGCGTGCACACAGCCGATGGATTTACCCGCTATACCATCGGAAAATAGCCCTGAACTATTATCATATAAATGTGCCTCCATTACAGTAAATATAGCATAAATATAACTTATATAGCAATAAAACATTAATATATACATATATAAAGAGAAATAGGGTCAGAATGTATTTTACCAAAAATCGGCCCGCCGGGCCCAATTGCGCTGTCGCAACTGGCTATGAAATTACGGGTCCGTTTTGGAATTTTTAGGTAGTTTCTGGTTAACTGGGTTACCAAAAGAATTAAAAGGCTTATGAGGTATAGTTTTAAAGCTTAGGTTGGGACTAGAAGATTGGGCCAAGTGGTGGCCCAATTGGCTTTCTGGTTTTGGTTTTATGGACATTTGAATTACATGTCAGTTTTTAGGTTTTTTATGGCCCAACTGGGATTTTAGTCACTTATAGCTATAAAATTGCATATACATTATATATAACATATGAAATAGTAATAGACATGCATTTCATGGAAGGTTATGCTAAAGAACTCACCAATAACTCCAAAACACGCAAAAGCTCCAAAAATGACTCCGAGCTCTACTCGGGCCGACGATCCGCACTCCGAACAGGAGTTTCCGACGGATCACCTATACATGCACACTCCACTCTGATAAGCCACAACTCATTATAAAACATATCAAATACACTGAAATACAATCAATATATACCATAAATCAAACATTACTCATCAAACATACAAAATGTTATACATAGGCAATTTTTCATTCTAACCTTTAATTACTCCAAATTTTCTTTTAAACTCACACATTGCCATACTTTTTCATGCTTATACATATTCAACCTTAATCATATATTATACATTACTTTCATACCTTAATCCTATAAACTTTCACTTAACCAAAGTATACAATTTCCAACCTAACGATCATTTTATCAATGCCATTCAACCTAATCATATCCATAAACACTTAATGAATTACATTCTAGCATATAAGCCTAACTAACATCAAAATACACACCACCAACCTCATTTCTATAATTCGGCCAAGACATGCCTTTAACCTAATGAATTCCTTTTTAATTTCCAATCACATATTCATTTCATATACATTAT
>CANXYC011004678.1:0-11534 GCA_948193065.1 Aleurites moluccanus | reverse complement strand
GAGAAGAGATTGGCAAAGAGGCATTGCCAAGGTGGCATATGCAAGAAGAAAATAGGCGAAGAGGCATTGCCGAGGTGGCATATGCAAGGTGGAAATAGGCAAGGAGAGTTTGGCGAGGTGGCATATGCGAAGTGGACATGCGAAGTGGGATTGGCGAAGTGGCTTTTGCGAAGTGGCATTGCCGGAGCGGATTGGCGAGCGAGTTGGCGAAGAGGATTAGAGAGGCAGTGGCCTATTTAACCAATTATCCAGTAGCCATTTTCACGATGATTTATCTTTTCTTTTTCTTCGTTCTTCTTCATTTCTTCTCCTATCTTTCTCAAATCATTTCCATTTGATTCCTAATGCATTAATACTCAGAATTAATGCATTAGATTATTAAATTAGAGCATTCTAAGGCTATATTTCTCATTTTCAAGTCAGATTCTTTAAGAACTCAATTTTGGAGAAAATAAGGTAATTTTCTCCAAACTTTATTTTCTCTTTTGATTAAGAATTTTTGGTAATTAAAATAGTTATTTATAAGTGTATAGAGTTTAATTTAAGTGATTAAGACTATTAATTTTGATTAATATGGAGATATCAAAACTTATGGATTTTCATGAATAGTGACGTAAACAGTAAATTCATAATTAATTTCAGATTTTCTTTAAGAGAAGAATTAAATTGATGTTGGGAATCAAAAATAGAAACTATAAGATGGTAAATTATAAGGAATCATATTATGTATTATTGATTAAGAAAAATCCTAATTTTGAATATTTGGGAAAACTTCCATAGGAGAAGAGAACTCAAGAAATTTGAGGAGATTATTGAATGAACAAGCTATTGAGGGAAATACAAGGATAAATTTGTATAGAGATAAGTATGAACATTGCATATGCCTATTGTTTCTTTGAGATGACTTGTCCAAGCTTTTCTAATGTTCATATATATGATTCACGTGTTATATTTCTGATCTATCAATTGAAATTTCCAAGATATTCTTAAACCGAAATGACCATTTATTTCATGTGATTTCCATGTATATATATTATAAATGACTTGGTCAATCTTTCCTTGGATCAAGTTCATATGAAACCTATCTGTTAACTTGATTGAATTTATGTTATATGTTGATGGTCTTATGACCAATATATTTCTTGTAAGATTGCAACCGTATGACCCAATGGATAGAATGCTCTTCCTATTTAGAGTAAATTCATTGATTCGTTGAGCACTTTAGAAACCTAACTGATAGGGTTTTTATCAGTGTTCTACCTAGAAGGGACCATGAGCTCTAGGCGTATGCCTGACCAAGCATGCGTTTGAGATAAGGTAGCAAGGACTACCAATGCGCTCTGTTGTGATAGGTAGCAAGGCTACTGATGCACTCTGCAATTCTACCATGTAATTTGATAGTGCTATTCGATTGTGAGCACTTCTGTTCTTGTAAGCATAACCATATGACATTTTTCTTACCCGTGTTCTTTGGATTGTTATATCTTTCTTTTATACTGCATGTTCATATCTTACTGAGTTGAAGGCTCACTCCTCTTTTGTGGATTTCAGGTGATAGTGTAGCTCGTGAGGGAGCTAATATAAAAGACCGAGCTTCTTGATTCATTCCTCCAAGAAGTCTCCATTGTAATTATTTTGATATATATATATTCCTTGAATTGTATTATGGTACTGTATGTATTGGGAGTATACTCTAGAGCTCCATAGTTAGTTATTGAGGATGACATTATTTTGATGTATGAATTGTTACATTTTGGGGCTGCCCTTGTTCCTTAGTGATGTGGGATGTATCTTTTGATCAGTAAGGAACAAGAGGAAATTATGAAATGATGAATATAAAGATATGAGTTATGATTACATGAATCATAGAAATGAATATTGAATAATATATATAATTAACATGAATGTGTAGTATGAATGAGATCTAGGATATGAGTGTTCTACGGGTTTATGGTGGTCTTAAGCCTACCCTTGCCCTAGGACCGTCATACCACTGGAGTCGAGGTGTGATATGTGTTGATAATTAACGAAGTACTTTGTATATTGAATTGTTAAAATGGAGTAAAGGGTATAAGGAGAACCTTTAGGAGTGTTGTTTTCTGCAAATTTGATATATATTGAAGGAAGGGAGAAGTAGTTTTGGGGAATAGTGTAGATAATACAAAGGAAATCTTATAGTTTTTCCATAAAATTCGTATATAGGGGTTCTACGGGTTTAGGATGCCTTATGTTTTCCTATTTCCTAAAACCGTTATATCTTCTGAAGTGGGGGATGTGACAGGTTGCAAAAGGTTTTACTCAAAAATAAATTATTGATTATTTTGATAATTTTGTTCCTCTGACTAGAATTTCATCAATTCAAGTTTTAATTGCTCTAGCTTCAATCCATAAGCTTTTTATTCACCAAATGGATGTTAAAAATGCTTTTCTAAATGGTGATTTAGAAAAAGATATTTATATGGTACAACCTGAAGGTTGTGTTATTTCTGGACAAGAAAATAAAGTTTGTAAATTACTTAAATATTTGTATGGTTTAAAATAAGCTCCTAAGTAGTAGTTTGAGAAATTTAATCAAGTTTTGTTATATGAAGGTTTTCTTCTGTTGAAGTAAATAGATGTGTTTATACAAAACTTGTTGATGGTAAATGTGTAATTATTTGTTTATATGTGGATGACATGCTTATATTTGGTACTAGTCTTGATATAGTACACAAAACTAAAAAGTTTCTTGCCTCTAAATTTGATATGAAAGACATAGGTGAAACAAGCATTATATTGGGTGTTAAAATCATAAAGAAGTATGATAGCATAATGCTATCTCAAGAACGTTATGTTGAGAAACTCCTTAAGAAGTTTAGACATTTTGATGTCATACCAGTGAGTATCCCTTATGATGTTAACACTCAATTAAAGAAAAATCGAGGTAAACCTATTGCTCAATCTGAGTATGCACAGATTATTGGGAGTCTGTTACATTTAATCAACTTTAATAATACCCCAAAATATATTATACGAATATCTGGAAAAAAAAAATCGAATTAGGTTACAAACACTTGGAGAAATTCCATTTTTAACTTACATTCAAAATAGATATTTATACAATAAACCTAGGATATCAATAATTGAGTGCTTGAACAATTTTGCCTAATAAATGTTGTTAAATATGATGCCAAAACTAAAAATTAAAATAAATAACAAGTTAGTGAATTTCAAAAAATTGGGTGTAAATTAATAATCAGGAATGAAGTATAGTAACTGGGTAGATAAATTAATAATCGGGTATAAACACTAATAATGTAATACCCTAGGAAGCCTCATCTTGTATGCATGAATTGATTATCAGTTTATGGTTTAAAAGCATTGAAATGATGGGAAATAATTTTAGAGACACAGTTGGAATGCAAATGAGATACTTTTCTGGAAATCGTCAATGTCGAGAATACTGCCCGAAAAATAGTAATCCGACAAATTTAAGAATTTCTGATCCAGACTTAGGGGGATGAAATAAGTTAATTTTATGTGAAATTATGCTGAAAAGAAAGAGTTGAAAAATATTTTGGAACACTGAAAATAAGAATAATGTCAAAATTATAAATAAAGATAATTTTGGAGGTAATTTTGAAAATTCACTGTTTGGGATCCAGAAATGACCAAAAACTATTTTTAAATGATAGAACAACTTAAAATTAGGTATTTTACTCCCCACACTTGAGGTTAATCTAAACAGAATAGACATAACAAATTACAAAAAATTTTGGGGTCAAAGATGCAAATAAGGAAACTTTTAGGTGAAAGTGCAATTAAACAAAGTTGTGGGACCCACCCTTTCTAGAAAGGGAGCTAAGTGGCTGGCCATGGTGGTGGAAAGATGATATTTGTGATAGAAAATAATTTAATTGATTTATCAATTAATGAAAAAATGACAAATCATCATAATTCTAGAAAATTCTTCCTTTGTCTTCATTTCTTTTTGGTTGGCTTTTGGTGTATATAAAAAAGAAGATGGAAATAACAAATGGAGGAGGAAGTGGCCGAACCATAAGAAGGAAAATACCATAGAAATAAGTCTTCCAACCTTTCCAAAGAATCAACTAAAAATAGATAGGAAATCGAAGAAGGAAGAAGCTTTATGAAGAAAACAGGATAGAAAAATTGTGTTAAAGCTTTTGGTAGAACAAAAAGAAGTGGGATTCAAGTATTTTGATTTGAGGTATTATGCTTAAATTCATTCTTTTAATTGAATTTGTGTAAGTTATGGTTTAATGAAGTAGTAAATTAATTGATTTAAGTTAAAAATGTAAAGAATGAGTTAGGGTTTATATAGTTTCTGAATTTTGTTTTAAGGCAGTAAATTATAGCTATTATTCCAAAATTTTAATGACTGAATTTGAGGATAGTTAAAACATAAAAATTGTATATAAATATGTTAATTAAATTTCTGTAAAAGGAATTTGAAAAATTCGAAGTGAGGAAAGAGTTATTGGGTAAAAATTGTGACTGACCTGGAATTAGGTTTTATAGAAAATGCTATTGTGTTTTTATTATATAGACTGATAGAGATAGAATTAGAAGAAGAGTTCAATATGAAAAATGTTCATTTATATCTTATCTATAATAATGTAAAATATTTTTTCAATTGGATTTATGGTTTATGAGATATTAGGTCATGAGTGTAATCTGCCTGGAATAATTAATAAACAAAACATAGGCTACTGTGTTCTATTAATATGAGGACCTTAAATTTGAAATAGAGAATTTTTTAAACATAAAATATGATCATTTATATGTTATATAAATGTCTGTAAAATGATTTTGTAATTAGATGAGCACAGAATTAATTATTGGCATGGAAATAGGGTATGTTTGAATAGAGATTTTAGGGCAATAGTTTAATTTTGAAAATTCACTAATAATTGTTCAGTGATCCAAAAATTCTAAAATTTTTATATGTTATAATTTTATGTGTATATTTTCAATAGGAAAAGGAATTACAGCAATTGGTTAAGTATTGATTGAGTTATTAGTAAAAGAACGGTATTTGTCAAAATAAGATTTATAGGAAGAATGCAGGCAGCAGAGCTGATTATAAGTTTAAGTTTAAATTAACACCATAAATTTTGCAGTAATGAGAATAAGGTGAATTTTGAATATGTTAAAGATCAGTATGTCTAGTTTAAGTAGGAATATGAATTTAAGTATTTGGATAAGTATAGAAAGAGATATAGATTAAGGAATACAAGCTGCCAGTATGGAAAGTTACACAAAAAAAACCTTAATAATTTGGAAGTCTTGAGAATTTCTTTAATATAAGTATAAGTAATGTAACTTTATGCTAAATAATATCTAAATAGAAATTCATTAGATATGTAAAGTCAAGAATGAATAGGAGACGTGATGGGTACCATAAGAGATAAGGCAAAGAATCAATAATAAAGGAAAAGGAAAATGTTCAAGCCATAAGCTAAGATGAGTAATGTATACATCATTATGCATACCCATGTGTTGATTTGTTGACCCAGTGAGTATATTTCCTTCTTGATTGAATGTCACTTTGTTATTGTTGATCATTCTTTGATCTTCCAAAAGATTGAAATTTATCCATATCCATTGATTGTTATTGATATTGAAATGCCTATTATGCTTGATTGACTATGTACCCGAATTACTCTTAAAAATATGCACACCAAATGTTTAGCTATATTCCATGATATTTATTGTTAATTGCTACCTTTGTGTCAAGGAAAGAAAACGATACATGATTCATGAAATGTATTGACATTGATTGACAAGTAAACCCATTTGTATCGATCGAAAACCAGTGTACTGTAATGTTCCTAATAAATACTTGATATTGTTATTGATTTCCATTGACCTATTTTACATGTGAATTTGACAGAGCTGCCTCTCCAACAGGGTAGTGGGTATATGGTGTCGGCAATGTGCATACTGTTTATTGATGCCCTAGCTAGAAAGGGTTATTGGTCCTAACCATAAAATATGATCAGTCGTATACTTACTGATACTGATATGAGATTGACTGTATGTTTACATATAGTCCCTACTATTTTGGCCCTTTATCTGTTTTATCTACATAATACGAATATTGTTTACCTGTTCATTGATTCCAACCTTATATCTTATTGCTTACCATTGATGACCATTCTATCATCGATTATTGTTTATCATCGATTTAAATGTTACCTGTTCCAAACTCCCAAAGACATTTGGTGTGCAAATTAATTAATCTTTGACAAGCAATTTGAATATACTGATATTCTTCATCATATTTATTGACACTTGACTTCCATTGACATCTTTTGTTATCATATGTTTATATCTCCAGTTTAATGATGTATACATGATCACTGAGTATTTTATACTCACCAAATAGTGGTTTATAATTTTTACAAGGATGAGATAGAAGAAGCTGATTCCAAGTCAATTTCTTTTTCGACTTATGATGTCAAGTACATCGAGATAGAATATTATTCTCTAAAGGTTATAAGTGTCAACTCATAGAGCTCCATGGTACTGAGTGTAATTAGGTAATTAAATACTATAATGATGTATAAACAGTGAAATAACGAATGTTTCAGTGGCATTCAGACTGTAATATATAATGCTTAATGATTGATACATGGCAATGATACTGAATAATGATAAAATGAAATTCATATGTTTTGAAAAAGATTTAGAAGTGTCATGTATGATTGTTGATTTATGAAGTTGAAGGTATAAGAATGGTAAATTATTGGGAGTGTAAAAATAATTTTTAGTGCAGGCTATGTAATTTTTTAGAGACTCGATTTTGGATTTGGAATAACATTAAAATTACAAAGAAACTCTAGCAAAATTTCTGAAAAATTTACTAGTAATAAATGAAATTTCAATATTAATGAATGAGTTAATAATATATGATTGATAAATAGATTATTCATGGGTTCTACGGGTTTTCAGTGACCTTAGGTCTACCCGTGTACTAGGACCGTCACAATTCAAAAGTGGATAGTGACAAATAACCAGTACCCGATTATTGATTGAGAATTTTGAGCTAGTAACCGGGTGCATAACATACTTAAACCGAATAATCAGGTGCAAAGCACCTAATAACCGGTACCCGTTTATTGATTTTGTATCTCATTTTTTTTTCCTTTAAATGTGTTTTAAATATTTCAAATTTGTTTTTATTTTTTTCTTATCCTTTAAAGGTATGTTTTATCTTAAATATGTAGCTAACAAAGTCCCGATTTTATAGCAACTAAATGGCTTTCATTTATTTTCTCTTACTATTTTTCTATTCTAACGTTATATTAACGTAATTCCTTCTTCTTTATTTTATGGCAAATTCTTTTTTCTGAAAATATATATTGATTTATATCAACAAAAAATATACATGATTTTTATAATTTTTCGTTATTTCTAATTTCTAATTAATTCAGATGACTTATTGAATCATGAAAGATTACGTAAGTGAATCCTTAAGAACAATGTTTTTTGTATACAGCTTAGGTTTATTTATTTCAATTTTCCTAACACTTAAATTTATATTGAAATTTGTTAAAAATGAATACAACTCAAGGGCTAGGGTAGCTCGACCTTGAATTAATGTATTAATAATCTCTTTGTTGATGTAGAATTTATTGCAGATCTTGAAGATTTTGAATCTCTTGAAGATATGCAAACTTGATTCTTCAATTTATAGAACTTTAAAATATTATAACTTTATGTTTGTGCTTTCTGCCTTGTGTCTATGGATGAATGAAGAGTTTCTCTATTTATAGTGGTCTTTGACTTGATGGGAAAACTAATTTAAGGTTTTTTTTTTTTACAATGTAACTCTGTAGCTTATAGACAAACTAACTTGAGTCCTTAATGTGAATTTTACTTGTTCACTAGGACTGTCTTTCAACCCTTTTTTTTTTTTCTAATTTTTATTCATTGCATGTATACACTTTAAGTTGAACCACCTTGCCATTTTTTTTTTCTCTTTTTTACATGTTTCACTTATTTTAGCAAATTGTATTTCATGGAAGGCTTTTTAAAAAAAAAAAACAAAACTTCTTGCTTGATTACCTTGTCAATTTTGAAGCTTGAATTGGGAGGCTTCTCCCAATACCACTCTGGGCTTTAATTCTTATGGGCTAAATCATTGATTAATTCATTTATTCATTCATTGGGACTTTTAAAGATGGGCTTTTCAAAAAATCAATTGGGCTCATAAATAGTTTACAGGCTGGACCCATTTTATTTTTGGTATAAACAATTGCTCTGTACACATATTGGTTGGATGTCTAATATTGTGTGTTTATAAATATCAACAATTTATCTCACTCGTCTTCTATTCTAATTACAATGTCCAAAATTGCTCTTTTTGAATTTGAAAAGTCTTGGCAGGCGGAAGAAAAGAAAGAAATTTTCAATTTCTACAAATTTACGCTCCTGTTCCTTCTCCAAATTCAAATTCTTTGTTTCCCCAAACTCATTCTAGCCTTTCCAGCAAAATTATTCCACCATCTCCCACTACTAGACAATACAACTGTAAATTCTCAAAGGTATACTAATAATCCTTCTAGTGCCTTTTAAAAGACAAACCCTTTTCCTATTTATCAAGAAGCAAAAAAGAAGAAGTTGAGTGTGTGACTATAAGCAATTACTAACAAAGGCTATAGAAGAAGAAACAGAAGTTAGAGACAACCCCAATAATCCAACAAATCAACCAATCATACAACTCAATAAAATCAACAATTAAATCAAATTTCTCAACGAGTAATCAATCAAAACTCTCAATATAGAAAATATCTTAATCGAGCTATCATCTCAATCAATCAAGCAATATACTTCCAAATCACTTCCAAGAAAAAAATAATAAGGGTTTGTTTGTGACAATGAATTGAAATTTTCAATTACAATTACAATTCTCTAGAATTAGAATTGTAATAGAATTATAATTCTAACGTTTATTTCATATAAAAAATTGAAATTAAAATTGAAATTGAATAAAAATTGATTGAATGGAAGTGGTGGTGGACCATCTCCGTCGGTGGTGGCGTTGAGGGTTGCGGTGGATTGCCGGTGGTGACGATGATGGTGGTGAGTGTAGCGATAGACCGCAAACGATGGTAATCCGACGAGTCATCGTCATTAGTGATAATGGTGTTAGTGGTAGACTGCCAATGGTGGCGGTGGTGGTGGTGATGATAGCCTTCCATCATCAGTAGTGACGGTGGGGGATCGCCGTCGCCGACGATGATGTTGAATGTGGTGGCGGCAATGAAAGAGGAGATGACAATGATAATTATGAAATTGTAATTCTTATGCGTTGATAATAGAATTGTAAATTTATTTTTCTTATTATATTACAATTCAATAAAATTATGGATAAAATTTTAATTTTAATTTTAGGTGGATGTTAAATACTGAAATTAAAATTAGACTCTTCAATTTTAATTTCAAGTTGTTCAAACAAACCCTAAATGCTTTTAATCATTTTCAATCCACACATTTGCGAACAAACCTATTGTAATTGAACAAGCACATTAATTAACTCACGAATCGTTTCAGTGCTTCCAAATCTTGTATAATAATTTTGGCAAGAAGTCAAACAAGCATATTAACTAACTCACGAATCACACCTATAACATATCAGTAATTTTCACCACTTAAAAGACCAAAAGTGTAGCTTAATGGAAAAAATACAATTTTAGCACCAACAAGATGTTAGGTGGTTGAAAGGCATGATTTGTGATAATTTATTAGTATTTTGTTTGTTTGATAATTTAATTATTTGAAATCGCTCGTAATTTGGATCATATCATATTTAAATATATGTGAATGTAACGTAATAGATTATGTCAATACCTCAGAGTCTGATATTGAGTTTAAACTTATTTTTTTAAAATTATATTTTGATTTTTTGTTTATTTTGTTAATTTTTTAATGTTTATAATAAGTTAAAAAATATAACTTTTTCAAAATTATGATTTACTAAATTTTAAATTTTCCAAACATATTTAACCAAAATCTATTTAAATTCAATTCCAATCCGGGCACTTAGTAGGATGGAATATTATATGGATGTTTAGGATTATAAAGTTGAAATTTCTCATTAGAATTTAAACTCACAACCAAACAATTTTTAGAGTTAGATTCCAATATCAGTAAATATTGAACTTTCGTATTTAATAAAATTCTTCTCATGACCAAATTTATTAAAAAAAAAAAAATGAAAACAAAGTGCAAATAAACACTTGGGTAATATATTTAGACAATAACAAGATTTGCCATCCGAAAACTTCAATTATTTTGCATCATGTCCTTATTCTGAAAGTTTTCAAAAACCATTTATATTTCCTTGTAATTACAAAGTGCCCAACTATTGTTCCCATTATCACCCCGCTTCCACATCCAATCAGAACTGGTTTCCAACCAAATTGAAATGGAGAACCTGAGCCATGACCTTCTTTAGCACCAGAAATTGAAGGTAACAATGCCTCTACATATCCACATTTTTTTGACAAAGGATTCCCACATAATTCTGAATTTCCTTCATATGAATTATTTTGAAATGTATCAAACTGTTTTCCTTGTGGTATAAAACCTTTGAGATGGTTATAAGAAACATTGAAAACAGCAAGGAAATTAAGTTGTGTTAATTGCCGAGGAATTTCACCTGATAAATTGTTTCGAGAAAGATCCAATGATTCAAGCATTGTAAGATTTCCTAAGGATGATGGAATGCTACCACTAAGACAGTTGTTAGAAAGGTTGAGCAAACGAAGACCAATTAAACTCCCAATAACTTCAACAATGTCTCCTTGAAATTTATTACTTGAAATATCAATGGCCACAAATGATTCTATGATCCTAGAGTATATCAATTTGATACCTTTATTTGTTATTGACATAGAGTACGAAGAATCACTTATTCGTGGATTGTCTTTTAAGAATTGAAACCTCAAAGTTGCCCCCATATAAGATGATTCATTTGCACTTACAGTCTTCATTGCATTCCAATTGAGTAAGTATTGTGTTGGCAAATTTCCTGAAAAATTGTTGTGAGAGAGATCAATAATGCGCAATTTCAGAAAATCAAATTTGGTTATGTGTGTTGGGTATATTAATAACCCAAATATATGTTCTAATATAAGCCCTAATAGATAATGGACCTTTGTAGTGGGCCTAATGGGCAAGAGCCCATTAACTGGTTCAACCCTAGTGTAAACCTATATATATGCTAGCTGGGGGCAGCATGCTAAGTATTCCAAACTAGATACCTAGGGTGTAATGCTTCAAGCAATCGCATTCATTGCTTGACCTAATAACTCTAACAATCTTGAAGCATTATCTGATTTGAAAGAATTTTTTTTTTTTTTTTTTGTGACAATTAATTTGGTTGATTGTTGAAAGCAAAAAAAAAAAAAAAAAAAAAAAAAAAAAAAAAAAAAAAAAAAATATGGGTGGCGGAAACACAGGAACCAATGGTTTTACCAATGCCAAAAAAATTGAAAACCAAAGCAAAACAGTGGCACAACAGG
>CANXYC011004470.1:0-11923 GCA_948193065.1 Aleurites moluccanus | reverse complement strand
TAAAACCTCGAAAAATTGCAAAATTATAATTTAGTCCCCCGATCACCAAAAATTCCAAACTTACCCGATTAAGTCCTAACTGACTTCAAACCAACTCTAGGCCTAAAAATTAGGTCATATAACATGCATATATATATATATATATATATATTCCATGCATTCATATATAATATTAACACATCATAAAGAAAGGAAAATAATTTCCCTAAAGGTCCCTATCAGGGTTTAGGCTAAGGTGTTACAACTGGTGAGGCAATACTTCAAAGTCTAAAAGCTGCGATCACGCTCATCAGTCCAGATATAACGCTCCTATTTTTGCATCAATCTAGTTAATGGAGATGCAATCCGGGAGAAATCCTTCACAAACCTCCTATAATATCCAGCCATACCTAGAAAACTGTGAACCTCTGAAACACTGGTAGGTTGGGGCCAATTAGCAACCGCTTCAATCTTCTGAGGATCCACCATGCCCAAGGAAACACACTTCAGTTAACTAGAACTAGCATTTGGATAGCTTAGCATACAGCTGATGCTCCTGAAGTGTCTGCAGAATAATCCTCAGATGCTCCACGTGTTCCTCGTCACTCCTAGAATAGATAAGTATGTCATCAATGAATACAATGACAAACTTATCCAAATATGACCTAAACACCCTGTTCATAAGATCCATGAAAGCAGCCGGTGCATTGGTCAACCTGAATGGCAATACCAAAAACTCATAATGTCGATAACGGGTCCTGGAAGTAGTCTTAGGTACATCACCCTTCCTAATCCTCAACTGGTGATACCCAGACCTCAGATCAATCTTTGAAAAATGGCTGGCACCCTATAGCTGATCAAACAAGTCATCTATCTGAGGCAATGGATACTTGTTCTTCACTGTCACCTTATTCAACTGCCTGTAGTCTATACACATCCTTAAAGAGCCATCTTTCTTCCTTACAAATAGTACCGGTGCACCCCAAGGAGAACTACTAGGTTTGATGAACCCTCTATCTAATAGCTACTATAATTGCACATTCGATTCCTTCAGTTCAGCTGGAGCCATTCTGTATGGTGGAATAGATATAGGGTCAGTACCTGCATGCACCTCTATCTCAAACTTAATCTTCCTGTCAGGGGCAATCTTGGCAACTCCTCAAGAAACACATCAGGAAACTCCTGAACTACTGGTATCTGATCCAACTGTATATAAGACTTTTGTACATCAATCACATGTGCCAAATAGGCTGAACAACCTTTCCCAATCATCCTCCTCGCTTGGATAGCAGAAATCAGATTAACCCTGAACTCCCGAATATCACCTTGAAACTGTCCCTCAGGCTGAAACTTGACCTTCTTCCGATAACAATCAATAATCGCTTTGTGCCTCGCAAGCCAATCCATACCCAAAATAACATCTAACTCTAATACAGGCAACTCAATCAAATCAGCACAGAAGATGTTATCATCAAGCAAAATAACACAGTCAGGGTAGTAATAATGAACATCAACACTATCACCCATAGGAGTAGTAATCATCGAAGTCACATCTAACAATCTTCTTTCCTTATTCAATTTAGGTGCAAAGTGTGGTGACACAAAAAGAGTGACTAGCACCCGAATCAAATAAGGCATCTGCTATCTCATTCTGAATCAAGATAGTACCTGTAACCATGTTGTTATCTCTTGGGGCCTCCTTGGTGTTGACTGCAAACACTCTACCCTGATCCCTACCAGTTAGAGTCTGACTACCACTTGGAGCTTGTCCTCCCCTACCTCTGCCTCTGCCTGATGCCTCTCTGCCTATATTCTGACTCGCTTGTACCACTGGCTGAGAAACCTTGACAGATGGCTGCTAGTCAGCCCTTAATGGACACTGGTTAGATAATGGCCCTGCTGGCCACACCTCAAAAAAGCACCAGTCTATCTCCAACACTCCTCTTCATGTCTCCATCCATAAAACCCACAACTAGTAATGTTGGGTGCCTGAGTAACTGGTCTCGAAGAGCCCTAAGAGTAGGCTGGTGCTGACTAAATTATTGGCAGTCCCCTACTCTGTAGTCTCCTCCTTTGACTACTGGCTGTAGATATCTGCTCAGATTGAGGTACGGGCTCTGTCTGCCTATGCTGAGAGCTGCTCTCTCCCCTCCTAATTTGAGATCCTGGACCTCTTTTCCTCTTCTGGTCCTCTTTGCCCTCTTAGTATTGTATTTCTCCTCCAATTGTGTAGCCTTGTCAATCACTGTAGTCAACGAAGTAAACTCCATAGTCAATAATGCATTATATAATGCAGCATGAAGACCCCTCTGAAACCTACTAATTAAATCAGCCTCTGTAGGTACAATATGAGTAGCATATCTACTCAATTTGATAAACTCCTCCGCATAGTCCTCTACAGATCTGTCACCCTATTCTAATTGCTCAAAATGGATCAGGTTACGGGTCTTTACCCCCTTAGTAATAAACTCATCAATAAGCCCCTATCTAAACTTTGCCCAAGTAGGTGGGTGCTCACCATAAAGCCTGGGCCCCATGTTCCTCGAGAACCAAGTCCATGCCTTATCCTTAAGTAATAGCCCAACAAACTCCACAACTCTCAACTCAGAACAAGGTAGTCTCTTCACTACCTTCTCCGCCTCCTCTAAGAAATCTACATGATCAATACCTCTGTCTCCTCCGAACTCAGGCAAGTTTAGCTTCAGAAAGCTAAACATCGATACTCCACCCTCCTCTATCACTCTTCGACCTCCCTGTATAGCAAGCTCCCTCTGAACCCCCACTGGCTGCACAGGAGCCTATGCCACTGGAACTACCTCTGGTGCTATAGGTGGAGGCACTACTGCTAGAGCAGGTGGTGGCAATACCTGTTGTCGCTTCCGCCTCATATCCGCCATCCCTCTCCGTAACTCCATCAAACCCTGCATCATCTCCACTCTCCATGGGTCATCACCCCTCTTATGCTCCATGATATATTTAATTCTACCCAATTCTGTACTTAGTCACTATTTCTCTGTAATTTGGGTACTATTCATCTGTAACCTAGAGTTCTGATACTACCTCTGTCACGACCCATTTTCGGATCGTGACGGTCCTAAGGCATGGGAGATGCCAATGGCGACCAATACCTGTAGAACCCAGTATCACATGCATAATTTATAATCCATAATATATTACCCATTTTAGTTAGTTACCATCCATTTTGTTATTCTGTAGTTTATTTTGTAGTTTACTGCAATTGGCTGTAACAATCTATATATCATCTCATATAAACACCATATAACTCATATATCATCAAATATCATATATACATGTTCATTTCCAAGCTAATCCACACATATTCCATGGAGCAGCTAGATTATGAACATCCAAGATAATAATAAAAAATATCAGAAAAATATACATCAGTAATACTTGCAAAAATCCCCGGATGACAGACGACAGGATTTTGCACTCTATTCCTCTCCTGAAATGGGTAAACAATGAAAAGGTGAGTATATAAGATACTCAGTGAATCTATATGCATCAACAGTAAAACAATAGGTAGCAATGAAGCAATGGTATCAATAAGTCGGATAACAATATACAGAATCAATATTAGGTTGCAGAATAGCCAATGAATAAAATACAGGCTCGGTATCATATGGAAAAAGAGATAAAGGGATGAATTGTATGAAATCATATAATCTCCAGTAATCAGTATGGACCATATGTGAACATATAGGTCTCCAGTAGTATATCAATCAATAAGCATAAGACTGATCAAGTCTTATGGCCATGACCATAACTCCTCCTAGCTAGGGCACCAATAATACAATGTACACGTCACCGACAATATTTTCCCACTACTCTGTCAGGTCGGTAGCTCTGTCAAGCCACATAAGGATCAATATCAAGAAATAACATATCAATGGAATACCATTATGCAACAATGTCATCGTCCAAATCAATAAGTCCAATATCAGTCAATCAATTATCATTAGGGTTCATGGCAATGTAAAAGATGACATATAAACAATGATACATGGTATGGTATTCAAAAAAAGCTTGGAACAAAAGTTGGTTCAGTGATGGAAATCGATAGGCCAATTGGCATGCCAACATCGCTAGTGACAATGGCATTCAAATGGTAGGCCTATGGAATAAAAAAAAATAGGCCAAAGGCAAATGAACTAGGCTTTTCATCAAACATATGGTGGGCATACAATGGCAAGCCAGTAGGTTAGGTTTAGGTGCAAATTTGACTTGTCCAATTCAACCAACACTAAGATACATTGTCAACAATTGTATAGGCATCAAAGAAACAATAATAAAAAACATTAAAATGGCTCAAATTGTCTATGGAAAACATGAAGAAAACAAGCAAAATACAAGGGCAATGAATAGTACATTCATTTCGGCCAAGAACCAATTTTTACCATAGGTTTTCAATTTCAATTTTAACACATTTGGCATGTTATTAGATGCAAAATAGACTCACCTAATGCTTCAAATTACTTTGAACAAGCCAATTCCACTCAATTTCACCAATGGAGCTAAATAGAACATTTTGATCCAAACTTCAATTCTA
Organism: Aleurites moluccanus; assembly: GCA_948193065.1. Classification (NCBI taxonomy): domain Eukaryota; kingdom Viridiplantae; phylum Streptophyta; class Magnoliopsida; order Malpighiales; family Euphorbiaceae; genus Aleurites; species Aleurites moluccanus. The sequence goes on along the minus strand of CANXYC011004470.1, from coordinate 7,374 downwards.
ATAAAACAATCCATCAATTAGTTTCCTATTCATATCCAATTGACTAATTCTAACATCAATTAACAAAATCTAACACTAAATCATCAAACCCTTTCTTATAACTTTAATTAAGCTAGTTAAATTAGGCATTCCTATCAATTAGCATCAATTGATGCAATCTAACTACAAACCCATCAAATTCAACTTAAATAACATCTAATTAAACCATTTAAACTAACAAAATAACTTCTTCCCTCAAATGGTGTGTGATTGCCGAATTGTTCTCTTCCAATTTCCTTGAATTTCTTTGCTCCTTTTACAAATTGATAATGGCAAATGATAAAACACTACTCAAACTCAACTTTTCTATTAATTTTCTAAGGAATTGGTGAAGAAATGAAGAAGAATGATGGGGGAAAGGGGTTCGGCCCCTTTGGAAAAAGAAGAAAAAGATGACATTTTTGTCTAAGTGTTAGAATAAATAGAAAAATCTATAAGGCAAATTACAACTTAATCCCCAAACTTTCGTATATCACATTTTAGTCTAAAATCTTTTGTAATTTATTATGTCAATTCTGTCAGGATTTAGAATTTAAAGTGGGAAATCAATATGCTTATTTTAATTTATACTTATTTATAAAAATAGTTTTGGAGTCATTCTGTAACTCCGACTGACTAATTTTCACTATTCACCTCAAACTTCTATTTATTTATGATTTTGCCATTGTTTACTTTTTCAATGATTTTCACTTCTTTGTTTTTACCAAAATTACACATGCATTATGGTGATCTTTTACCCTCAAGTCAATTTCAGAAATTCTTCTGTTGACCAGACAGCTTATTTCTCGGCAGTGTTCCCGATAGCTCCGCTTTCCGGAAAAGTATCAAGTTTGCTTTCTAACTGTGTCTCTAAAATTATTTTCCATCATATTAAGACTAATAAACCACAAACTGAGAATGAATTCATGCATGTAAGTTAGGAATTTATAGGGTATTACAATCAAGGTTAATTCACATTAAGGCAATCACTTCTCAAATCTATTCTAACACTCACCAAAAACTCTAAGATCAACTAACACACTCTAAATAATATCTATAGCAAAGAAACAATTCTATAACAACCAATCAACACAATCTATAACCATGGGACCATTAATAACCTCATAAAAAAATTTTTTATTAAGAATTCTCACCCACGAGCTATTGGAATCCTTCACCATCCTGCACCCAACTTTTGCCAGAGGCAACTTTTTATATGGGTAGCTGTGCGTGAATGCCGCTGCTGAATACCACATCAAGGTGACAGGATTACAGCGGGTGAAATCACTAGGGTATTATTAAGAAAGAACAAACTGATATACGCAGGTGCTACGAAAATTCGCTCCGTGTCTAACACCTTCCCCTCACTTTCTCTCCATGCAAATCGAAATCTTGGGTGTTACATTCTTTCCCCTTTAAAGAAAATTCATCCTTGAATTTTAAGAAATTACCTTAAGTCTAAAACAAATGAGGATACTTCGCTTGCATGCTTTGCTCACTCTCCCAAGTGCATTCCTCTAAGACTTGGTTCTTTCACCAAACCTTAACCATTGAAATCTTCTTGTTCCAAAGTCTCCTAACTGATCTATCGATAATGGCCATTGGAACTTCCTCATAAGACAAATTCAGACCAAGATCCAATGATTGAACTTGAAGCACATGTGAAGGGTTGGATACATACTTTCGAAGTATCAAAATATGAAATACTGAATGCATACTATCAAGATTGGGCGGTAATGCTAACCGATAAGAAACTCCCCCAACCTTATCTAATATCTCAAATGGCCTAATGTACCTTGGATATAACTTACCCTTCTTGCCAAATCTTAGGACTCATTTGATTGGCGAGACCTTTAAGAAGACCATGTCTCTAATGGAAAAGTGAACGTCCTTTCTCTTTGGATCGACATAGCTCTTGTGGCGACTAAAAGCCATCTTCAACCTCTCCTTGATGATAGGCACTTTCTCTGCTGTAAACTTAACCAACTCAGGACCTTCAATGCTCTTCTTACCCATTTCATCCAAACATAAAAGAGATCTACACTTCCTACCATACAAAGCTTCATTGGGTGCCATTTGAATGGTCAAATGGTAGCTATTGTTGTAGGCAAACTCAATCAAAGGCAAATACTTGACTTAATTACCTACAAAGCCTAGAATGCACATCCTTAGCATGTCCTCTAGAGTATGAATAGTCCTTTCTGATTGTCCATTAGTCTAAGGATGGAAAGCTGTGCTAAAGTCTAATTGAGTGCCTAAAGACTCTTGAAGTTTCTTCCAAAATCTCGATGTAAACTAAGTACCTCTATCCAATATGATCGAGACTGGAACACTATGCAATCTCACTATCTCATTAACATATAATTGGGCATATTGAGAAGCCGAATATGCAGTCTTAACTGGCAGAAAGTGACAAGACTTAGTCAATTGACCCACTATCACCCATATTGAGTAATAACCATTTGAAGTCCTCAACAAAGCAACCACAAAATCTATAGTAACTCTCTCCCATTTCCATTCTGGCAATGGTAGCTATTGAAGTAATCCAAAAGGCTTATAATGTTCAATCTTCACTTGCTGGCAAGTCAAACATCTTGCCACAAATTTCGCTACATCCTTCTTCATTCCACTCCACCAATACAATCCTTTGATGTTGTGATACATCTTAGTCGCACCTAGATGCACATTATAAGTAGCATGATGTGCCTCCCTCAATATCGACTCTCTCAATCCATCCACGTCAGGAACATATAAACGGTCACCATGCTTTACAACACCATCCACAATAGCAAATCTTAGAGCTTTCTCAGCTTCCACATCACCCTTAAGCTTAATCAATCTATGATCTCTATCTTGTGCTTCTTTGATTTGATCAATGAGAAGTGGCTTAACTTGGAAATGTGCCTAAAGCACTCCTGTATCCGATAAGCCAAATTGAATTCCCAAATCATGCAATCCATGCAACTCTTTGATCAATGCCCTTCTATATAGTTGAATATGAGCTACACTTCCCATAAACTTCCTGCTAAAAGCATTTGCTACCACATTTGCCCTTCCAGGGTGATACAATATATCACAATCATAATCCTTAAGTAACCCCATCTTCTTTGCCTAAGGTTCAAATCCTTTTGCTGGAAGATGTACTTTAAACTTTTGTGGTCAGTGAAGATCTCGCACTTCTCTCAGTATAAATAGTGTCTCCATATCTTTAATTCAAATACCATAGTTGCCATCGCTATATCATGAGTTGGGTAATTCATCTCATGCTTCCTCAATTGCCTCGAAGCATAAGTTATTACCTTTCCATTATGCATCAATACATACCCAAGCCCTACTCTAGAAGCATCACAATACATAACATATCCTCCCTCACCAGATGGTAAAGCTAGGATAGGTGTGGTCATGAGATAAGTCTTAAACTTATGAAAGCTTCCTTCACAGTCATCTGTCTATACAAACTTCACCTACTTCTAAGTGAGCCTAGACAATGGAGTTGTAATCTTGGAGAAATCTTGCACAAATCTCTTATAATAGCCTGCCAAACACAAGAAACTCTGAATCTCTAACACATTCGTAGGTCTGGGCCAATTAAGGATTGCATCCACTTTCCTTGGATCGACCTTAAGTCCTTTCTTACTTATCACATGCCCCAAAAAGCAAACACTGTCCAACCAAAACTCGCATTTGGAGAGCTTAGCAAATAACTGGTGTTCTCGCAAAGTCTGCAATACTATCCAAAGATGTTCCTCATGCTCCTTCTTACTCCTAGAATACACAAGGATTTCGTTAATGAAAATAATGACAAACTTGTCCAAGAATGGCTTGAACACCCTATTCATCAAATCCATAAATACAATCGGTGCATTTATTAAGCCAAACGGCAACACCAATGTAATACCTTAGAAAGTTATAACTCACATTTATGATTTAGTTCTCAGTATGTGATTCATAAGTCTTGAAATGATGGGAAATAATTTTAGAGACATAGTCAGAAAGAGAACTAGTTACTTTTTCGAAAATCGGCAGTATCGGGAACACTGCCGAGAAATTAGCAGTCCGGTCAACAGAAGAATTTCTGAATTGGACAAGGGGGTAAAAGATCACCATAATGCATGTGTAATTTTGGTAAAAAGAAAGAAGTGAAAAACATTTAGGAACAATGAAAAAGTAACCAATGGCAAAATCATAAATAAATGGAACTTTAAGGTGAATAGTTGAAATTGGTTTGTCAGAGTTATAAAATGACTCTGAAACTTTTTTTATAAATAAGTATAAATTAAAATAAGCTTATTGACTCCCCATTTTGAATTTCAAGTCCTGACATAATAAATTACAGAAGAATTTAGGGTCAAAGTGTAACTTATGAAAGTTTGAGGATTAAGTTATAATTCTTCCTTCATAAGCCGAACCTTTCCTTCACCATTTTCCATCCATTTCTTCTTCATCTTTCATCAAAATTCTTAGAAAAATTGAGTTTTAACCTAATTCTTTCAATTGCTACCATTAGATTGCTTGGAAGAACAAAGGGATTCAAGGAATTTCTCCATCTAAGTTTCGGCCACTTCACCCATTCAAGGTAACCAATTAATTTGTTTGATTTTACAGTTTAGTTAGATGATATTTAGGTTGAATTAGATGGGTTTTTATAGTTAATTGCATCAATTGATGAAAATTGATAGAAATCCCTAATTTTTCCTAACCTAATGGAAGTTGTTTATCTTAACTATTTGAATTAGTATTGGTTCTTGTTAATTAATGTTACAATATGTCAATTGGAGGTTAATAGGTAACTAATTGATGGATTGTTTGATGTAGAACTCAAGTTGTGACAAGGTTGTGCCTATTGACTCCATTGGTGAATTATGGTGGAATTCAATTTTTCAAAGCCATTTGGAAGCTTAGGTGAGTCTTATATGCATCCTTTAACATGCCTGTTGTGTTGAAATTGAAATTCGAGACCTTGTATGAAAGTATTACTCTCGCAGAACCTATATCACTATTCACATACTTTATATTTTGCTTGATTTCTAATGCCAATTTGATCCAATTTGATGTTGTTTAATCTTGTTTTTTTTTATGCGTATTGTATAATTGCAAATGTGGCTTGTTGTTGGTTGAATTTGGCAAGTCAAATTTGTACCTAAACCTAACCAATTGGCTTGCCATTGTATGTCCACCAAGTGTTTGTGAAAATGTCTAGTTTATTTTGTCTTTGGCCTATTGTTTGCATTCCATAGGCCTACCATTTGAATGCCATTGTCACCAGTGATGTTGGCATGCCAATTGGCCTACCGTTTTCCTTTGCTGAGCCAACTTTTGTTCCATATTTTCTTGATTGCCAAACCATTTGTTATTGATTATATGTCACCTATAGCAATGCCATTGATCTTATTGATAATTGATTGATTTATATTGAGCTTATTGATATAGAGGATGCTATTGTTGCATAATTGTATCCATTGATATGTTGTTTCCTTATATTGATCTTATGTGGCTTGACAGAGCTACCGCTCCGACAGGATAGTGCGAAAATACTATCGACGATGTGCACATTGTATTATTGGTGCCCTAGCTAGGAGGGGTTATGTTCCTGGCCATAAGACCTAATCAGTCTTATGCTCAATGATACTGATATGCAACTGGAGACTGTATGTTCGCATATAGTCCATACTGATTCTACTGGAGATTGTATGATTTCATGCAGTCCACCCTCTATCTGTCTTTCCATATGATACTGAGCTTATGTTTTATTCTTTGGCTATACTGTAACTTATTACTGATTCTGTATACTGTTATCTCTACCTATTGGCACCATTGTTCCATTATTACCTACTGTTTATTTGTTGATGCATATAGATTCACTGAGTATCTTATATACTCACATTTTCTTTGTTTAACCAGTTCAGAAGAGGAGTAGATTGCAGAATCCCATCGTCTGTCATCCCAGGATTTCTGCTTGCTGTTATTTGATGTATATATTATGAATTCTGCATTTTGATGTTCATAATCTAACTGCCATATGGGGTATGTGTGGGTTAGCTAGGAAATGAACATGTATATATATATGTGATGATATTATGAGATATATGATGATATATGGTATGATATAATGACTGTTACAACTAATCGCATTAAACTAAAGTAAGAATTACAGAATGACAGAACGAATGTTATTTAGGTAAAATGAATACTTAATTGATGGTTATAGATTATGCATGTGATACTGGGTTCTACGAGCGCCGGTCGCCATTGGCATCTCCCGCATCCTAGGACCATCGCGATTCGAAAATAGGTCATGACAGAGGTGGTATAAGAGCTCTAGGTTACATACAGTGGATTTTAGGTTATAGATGAATAGTACCTAAATTACAGAGGAATAGTGACTAAGTACAGAATGGGGTAGAAATTAAGTATACCATGGAGCATAGGATTTCCTTTGACGTCTTTTGCTGTTATCGTCTGTTATATGTTATTATTCTGCATTTCTATCATATTCTGACTATATTTTCATTTTTCCCAACAAATTATAGAGATGTCTGACGATAGGGAGAGAGATACTCGAGAGGTAGAGGTAGCCTCTAATGAGTCATTGGTTAGGGAGATTGCAGTTTCAGAGGGTCTGTCTAGATCCCGACGAACTTCAGAGGATATAGAGAGGGGCGATGACCCTTGGAGAGTGGAGATGATGAGGGGATTGATGGAGTTATGTAGAGAGATGACTAATATGAGGCAGGAGCATCAGTATGTACCGCCACCACCAGCTCCAGTAGCAGTGCCACCACCTGTGGCACCAGAGGCAGTTCCAGTGGCACCGGTTCCTATGCATCTAGTAGGGGTTCCTAGGGAGCTTGCTGTACAGGGAGGCCGTAGAGTGATTGAGGAGGGTGGTGTATTGATGTTTAGCTTTCTGAAGCCAAACTTGCCTGAGTTCAGGGGAGACAGAGGTAGTGACCTTGTGGATTTCTTGTAGGAGGTAGAGAAGGTAGTAAGGAGACTACCATGTGTAATACCCTAAGTGAAACCCTAACCCTAGAACCTTGAACCCTAGTTGGAAACCTAAACCCTAGTGCCTTAAACCTAGGGAGAATTAGGGGTATTTGCATGAGTTGGTGTCCTTATGTGTTTTATGAATTTATTCATGTGTTCAAGTGCCATTGATTGCCTTACATATTATATGATTGACTTGATGTAATTATATGTGATTGAAAAATATTATGTTATATGATTTAAAGTGTGTGTACCATGTGTAAATTATTGTGAATTAATTATTTGGGAAATGAATTGGGGGTAGATAAAATAGAATAATTTAATTAGGTTAGGAAAATAAATTATAGGAATTGATTGTATTAAAAGTGA